>CAJUYG010000779.1:42581-97838 GCA_910591675.1 Galerucella calmariensis
CGCAGAAGCATAGTATGTGAGTTCTGCACGTAGCACTAGCTTTTCTCTTTTTGTACAGATGTTTCCACAGGGTGTAGTGTCCAGTCACCAGGTCGCTAGCTGTCTTTAAATGTCTCTCAAGATCATGGTTGAGAATTCCTTGTCTACTTTGTTCAGTAAACTCCTTATATTATGAAGGTGACCTTGTGTCAAACTCCATTAGAATTGGTGTTCTCTATCTAACCAGATCCGGACTTCTCCCCTTATGCAATTATTCCTGATTCCACAGAAAGGTCTCCTCCATGCCCCAACATCTATACTAAAGACATTATTTTGTCTTTTGTCAGACAGATCATATTCCGTAGTGGCTTTTGAACCAAAAGCCATGTCCGGGTTGAGTGCTCCGCATCCTCCACCAAGAGATGCCATCCCCATCGTCATTGAGCTTCTTTTTCTCGCGCCAATTTATTTCGAATTGAGTAGGATGTTGTATGAGTGCAGCAAAATTTGGACTACTGCTCATCCTATTGTGCTCAGTTGTGGACGTCAAAGCCAGGCTTATAAATCAAAACTAAGTGATAATAAGTTAATATTGCCAATAAATATTCTTTTTCTTTGGAATGATTTATTAGAACGCAAGACTTTTCACCTGTGGGTTTCTATCCATTTTTTTGGCATTGTTCTAATGAATCCATCTGATTTTGTCTGAATCATTCACAGTTAAAACACACTCTCTAATTCTATACTTCATATATGGAGCAGGATCCGTTGGGGTGTAAAAGTTTGGATTCCTAAGTTTGCCAATATAAAGACGTATCTTTTGTGTAAGGGGGTCGTATTTTTCCAATAAGTGGAAAAGTGTCCCACCGTATTTTCCGCATTCGACGCCCTTTAGCCCATTTTGCACAGGATTCTTAGTTGGTTTGCAGCTCACCGGTGCTGTTAATTTCTTTCGGCTGTAGTACTCGAGATACTTATGTTTAGGTTTGGCTCATTCCTGAAATGCACTTCCAGAGATATCTTTTTCAGTTTCAATTCCGGTCTGAAGCAAAAACTCACTCGAATCAGGACATGATGAAACATGTGACATGTGGAACAGCCTTAGAAAATCCCTAGGAAGCCCTAGGAAATCAAGAAATGGCTCTCGGAGCACACCTCGTTGGATTGGGGATTTTAAATGATCTGGCGATACTTGTACTGGGGAAATTTTCTAATTTTATATCGGGAGTTTGGAAATAGTGGAGACCTAGGTGCAACGTACACTCACCTTTGGGGCTTTCCCTATTCCATGCAGAAATCTACGCTATCGAAGCGTGTTTGCGAATCAACATCGGAAGAGGGTATGTAGGCCATAATATTCTTATATTCTCAGATAGTGAGCAGTTCTGAAATCTTCAGCATGTCCCTAGATCAGATCTAGACTGCCTAGAAAAACTGCTTATCCTGGAAAACCATAATAGAGTATCTCCCAAGTGGGTCCCGGGCACAAAGTTATTGTAGGTGTAAGTTATGACAGGCACCCTAGCAAAGCTAGGGTCTGAAACTGCATCCATTGGTCCAGTATTTGGAATATCAAAAACTGCTGCACGTGGTTGTACACTTTGGTGGATTCCAAGTAAACATCAGCCGTACTGGAGCCACGGACCAAAACAGGGACACAGCTCACTTCTATTAAAAAACAGGATCACTCACCAGTCACTGTACCCTGAGAAACTACAGTTGGCATATATAGGGAAGAGCCTATTTTTTGGTTGTGCATGTCACATTATCTTTGACTGTGAAGCATTATCTCCTAGGACTGATGCATCCAAAGGAGGATTTTTCCAAGAAGGACCTAGTAAAAAGACAGTTGAGCCTGATAAGGGTCACTGGTATCTCCACATAAACGGTACAACCTAGAGCATAATAAGCCCAAAGACTGAGGTGCCGAGGTCTTGAGGCCTCTCAGGAGGTGGTTTTGAACTGATTAATCAATCGAGGTCAAAAGAACTATTCTGCCACTGTGGCAAATCCTGTAGGAGTACTAATGACTAGATGTTATCTGCACAAACAGGACCTAACAAAGTTATTATTATTGACGATGCATATCTTATGCTAATCTTGGAAATAAATCGCAAGAGAAATTGCTTAGACAACTTATTTTGTAGGTATTGGAGTGTAGCTCATATAAGTCGAAAGCTTATGGTTTTCCCTAATAGATCTTGTTTGGATCTGAATCCCTGGTCTGCCTGACCTGCTATGAGTTTTTCCAGAAGTTTTCCCGTAGCAATAGGCAAATGCTAAATCCTTACTAATCTCTCAGATACATATTACCGGTAACTCTACTCCCATCCTCTGAATAAAACAATCATTATTCCTTCCATTGTTGGCTAAAGAGGGTCCGGAAAGTCTACAGCAGCCCGCTGGGGAGACAGAATGGAAAACTATCCATCCTTTTTTGCCATGTCCCTAATAAGGTTTCTGATTTCGGCAGGGTCTTTCTCACGCCCTCAAAATAATGGGATTTGATCGAAAGTAAAGTTTGTTTTGTGGAATGTGTATTGGTGCAAGTTACAGTAAACTCACGAATACAACTTGTACTGAGCTCGTCGCATCCACCAATCATCCAACCAATCATCCACCAAACCCCATCTCATCTAATAGGGCCTGTTGGCTGGCTCTGAGCGGTCTTTCTTCTCAGAGTGTAAGCCCGGCGGTTTCATCTCCAGTGTTTTTATGTCTCCTTTTTTTGTCTTCTGAAGTGCGCGTTCTCCGCTGCTTCTGTAAGGAGCAAATTCTTGGTCGACGGACTGCGACTAAGGTCGATCTTATTGAGTGCTTCCACTTTTTATAGTTATACCCCAGTTTAAATCTCGATTTTGCATGTGACATGCAGAGATAACAGTTTTGTTAAATGATAGTGTTATCTTCGTCGAATAGTGACTTCTTGTACTGTTTTGCCCAGTGCGACGTTCATTATCCTCTTTGCCCTTTTGCATATCTGAAAGGGAATTTTTTTGGGATTGTGGTCTTATTATGGATAAATGTATGATATGAATAAAAACCATGAATAACATATTTCCGTAAACTTTGTTAATGGCGAAAAACTTGAAAATGGTAACGAGCAATTTGAAAACACATTTCAAAGTTATAGTGGTTGAAACCAATAAAAACATTCATGCGAATCGAGTGCAACGCGTTAGAGTTGTGAAACATGTAACTTCGCGTGTAAAACAGAAATGCACATAATTTGTTGGTTAAATTGTTTTAATAAAGTAAAAGTAGTTGAGATATGCTGGCGAAATGTTCGATATACGTATCGATTCAATTTTAATAGCATCTAATGGAAATGCACCGATTATTCTGAAATGTTGGATCGGAAAACTCTTAAAGTGTATGGAAAAGTCATATCGATATTTCTGCTCCCATCTTGAAAAAATATGAAAAAATTGATGGGTTCCACTAAGACTCTGTTGTGGCTTACAACTATTCAAATTCCACCAAACAAAAACAATTTCTCAGCAAAGAATCACTTTTTGGTTCTTCTGTATTCTCATTTGACAAGAATCAACACAATGACATTTTATCAATCTGTATAAAAATGCACTTCAAGTATGGCACAAAAGAAATAAAGTGGTTGATTTCCTGAGCACGATTGGAGTCTACAACAATATATTTCTTGTTATATTGAATAAATTGGGATGAAATTTCAACATACTCCCCTCTTTGAAACGTTTGCTTTAAGAGGGGAGAGGACCATTACTCATTTGAAGGCAAAGGGAATATCTTTGCGATAAAATGAGTGAACTCAGAGTTTTCTGTTCGTAATTTGACGACGCGAACTTTGTCTGGACTCGGAATGATTTCCGTCACTAGTGCTGTTGGCCATTTTAAAAAAAGGAAGTTTTCTTCCTTTATGATGACAAGGTCATTGACCTTTATATTCTCTTTCGAGGCTATAGCCATATTTGTAACTGGTTGAGATATTCAGTTGTCCATTTTTTCCAAAAAGTTTGTCTGAACTTCCCTCATATTCTTAGACATTAAAAGTATATTAAAGTTTGTAGTATGCGAAGGTTGATGGAAAATACGTCAAACTTGAACCTATGAGGAAGTGACCTGGCGTCAAAAATTCTAGGTCTAAGGGCTCATTGAATTGGAAGGAGCGCAAAGCGGTCTTGAATTGAGTAGATGCTTGGTGCTTCATAGGTGGAATGATGTGGACTACAAAGAGGAATTAATACCCATTGAATTTCCCTAAGAGAGATAATCCTCAATATTTCGTCATTTATCATTTTTGAAGAAGTTGTAAAATTCTTTGATTTCATTTCTTGTCCCTTGAGAGTTTGTGGTGTTGTCAGTGAATATGACAGAAGGATTACCTCTTCGAGATATGAAGCTTTTGAGCGTGCATCGGTGGTGAAATCTGGAAATACTGCGATGTGGGTAGCTTTTGTAGCCATATACACAAAAACAGTGAAGTAGGATTTAACAAGCTCAGCTTGTCGTAATGGAGAAGATTTCGCACCACCAAAATTGACGGCAACCTTTACGAATGGCTTTGAGAAATTAATCGGATTTTTGGAAGATCTAACATTATTTGTTGAGGAACTTGTGCTGGCAAACGAAGACATAACGTACAATTTCTTGTAAGTTTTCAAATTGCTCGTAAGCCGTTGAGAGACCAATAACGAAGCTTAGTTTATGACAGAACAGTTTGTGGACCTGCATGATATAGGTCTAAATGCTATTTGGTAAGAATTAAGTTGACTACGTGATCCTTGGTGCGTCAGAGACGATTAACAACCATTAAAAAAAGCAAAGTAATTGAATCGATTTTTTTTATATGACTTTGTCATTCTTTAAACAGCTTATTTCCTTAGAGAAATATTTTTCCTGTAGAATTTTCATAATGATATTGTAAGTATAACTCTTCAATAGTTAGAGTCACCAAGAATTTTCTTAGGATTCGGTGTCAAATTGCTTATGAGTTTAAAAACAAAGGCAAGAGATCTTTGTAGACGATTGAAGCTGAAATATTTTGGAAAAGTCGAATACCAATATTCGTTGGTTCTGTGGAAGCTATTGAAAAAGTAAAAATAGGCCAGCTTCAGGTTACTTTCAACATGATAAATGCACCATTAAATTGAAAATTAGCATATTTACTTACTTCACTGTGGTATATCGTTGAATGTGGGATGAAAACCCCTATCGTTGTAGATAATTTTAACCCCCTGATCAACTAAAGTTTTTCCCAGATCTCCAATTTCCGAGTTATAGCCTTGGAACTATAAACCATATTTGTACATTTTTGATGAATCACAAATATTCAATTACATAATGTAGTGAAAGCTCATATAATCTAATTGAATACTAGAATGTACCATACAGAGAAAAATATTTAAAATAGTTTTCCAGCAAAGTACATTCTCATCAGTCGCCTGCATATACGATACAAAAAATGCTTTATATAACCTTGTTTTTTGGCGAGTCTTTATCAGCGTTACATGAAAGTGCCGAATTTACTATGCATTGTAGAGATAAAATTCATTGTCTTTGCCGAACGCCTATCACTTCACCCCTACTTCGCGGCCGGCTGTAACGCGACATGCGATAGATGAATACGATATACGAAAAAATTTGAGGCGATAAAATGAAAGTTCCAATTTTTATGGATATTCTCCATCGTTGACTCTTAAATTCTGAAGATTGTCGCCAATACAGTCATCCTACAAAAAGTTTAGAGAATGAGCTTCTTTATTACTAAATTTTAATGATATATTGATGGCTATCAACCAATAAGCAAAACTTTCTCGCATATTATTGAAAATAAAAGATACATTTTAGTTGACTTTTTAGTCACATCTTTTTATGGAGTGTTACGATTGAAATGAACTCATAAAAAATTTACATTGAATTCAGAACTAAAACAACAACTGAACTGTCGCCCAATATCAATCAAATTTAAAAGAAATACGGAATTGTAGATCGTAGAACTGGCAATAGTCAAACACGTTCATAACGTAAACAAACGTCTGGAAAATTGTTGAGAAACGATCTATTTTCATCTGTATCGGTAGTAAGTACGTACTGCATGCATATACACGTTTATTTTTATTTCGAAGAAATATTTTTAATCACCTATTTTGTTAATACGGCAGCCTAAATATAATTTCGAATTTTATGAATCACCAAAACATTTAGCGGTTAAATTTAGCCTAAAATTTCTCTTCTCTACACCAAAATTCGGGAGGTTTTTTTTAGGGCGATCGTCCACTATAAGCACGCGCCAAGCTATTTATTCGTCAATATTTTGTTGTCTACAAAAACCGAAACAAAATACGAGGATATCGAACCATTGGGAAGATCTAGTATAATTAAGATAATCAAATATACTCCTGGGATGATACTATGACCAAGTGAGATTGGAAAAAATTATAAGCAAGAGTTTGGATTGGAAATAACACAACCATCACAACTATTACAGATTCCTCTAGATAAACTGGTGGCCTATATAGAAGAGACGCAGCTTCCGAAATGGAAGTAGGTAAATAACATGGGTAATGCTTCAAATATTCAGTTCAAGTGCCTGGGCTGTGGAGCACAACCCAAACTTTTTAAAGAATGAATCTCGTTGGATGCGGTAATATCACACCAAATATCCACAAAAACTGAATGTGTGGGAGACAATGTGTTTCCAAAAAAATGGCATGGTGCTATCGAATGGCTCCCGCGATCATCCTACTTCAATCCTTGAGACTATTTCCTGTGTGGTCACTTAAAAACTTCAGGAATTGAAAGATTGAAAGGCAGAGATAAGAAGAATTGGGCAGCCAGGGATGTTGCAGAATGTTTGTTGCAAAGTTTTAAAAATCGCATGGCTTGTTGTATTGAAGTGAACAAACTGCATTTTGAGCATCCGTTGTAATCCCATTTACTGTGTAATGAATGTATCGTCGATGGATACTTGGTAGATTATAGGTGTGGAAGGGCCTCTGAATAGGTGGTGTTGCTGGTCACTCGGTGGGTCATCTTACAGGAAAACAACTACCTGTAGCACTGGGACACGTTTTGTTTATTACTTTAACTTACTATTATACATTAAACTACTTATTACTAACACTAATATTATTAGTAATGGTAAACATAATTATAATGAGAATCGATAATTAGAATGCCCCTTAAAACACTATCGTTAGCATATTTATACGACGAGTCAAGTTCATCATAAGTAAATATAAATAATACTATTTATGTTTATTTCACGATCTGAACTTGACTTCGTACGTGAAACCTTCCTAATTCTCATTTATATAACTATTCATGATTTATTGGAATTAGCTTCAAGGGAATTTATGTCTTTTATATAAATATTTATTAATAACATTATATTTTGACCGAAAGGCATCACAACTGTATTTTGTCTGAAATTCGTACTTTTTTCACTACTCAAATATGGACATACCCCTAACATGAAACAAACATTTAAATATTTGTCTTCAGCTACTTCAGGTTTTCAGCGTCATGATTCGGTTAAATCTTTTACTACAACAGCTTCGTTAAACTTTTGATTAATTCACAGTAGACAGTAGACATTGTTATGATATTTCTATTACGGTTTAAATGATAATTATTGAAGATTATTCAATTATCAAACGAATTTATGCAATCATAACCTAAATGTATTATAATTAATCTAAATGTATTATTTCAACTTCGGCGGAGATAATGTAAATGGAAACTCCGAAATTATGGCAATTAAATTAGGTATAGAAGGGATCATTGTATAAATAATATTCAGTGCTTCTCCAGGATTTCGAAAGGCAAAGGCATAGGTGACCTATTTGGAATAACAAAGTCCATTATTTTTAACGATGTTCATATGAGTGGACAAATATCACTTTCGGTAGTGACAAAAGTGGTGCAAACGTATAACACAGCTAGAATAATCACAAATTGGCGGTGGATCTAATGGAGATGTATCCAGTATATGGCTATGTTTTCAGAAGGAAGTCCTCATTTTATTACAGATGAACTTGCAATTACGTCCGAAATTAGCTGTCGTTTAGTAAAATATATACCGGATGATCAGTTAAGGGTAGCGAGCGGCCATATCTCATAAGATATTGGTCGTATAGATTTAGAAAAAGAAAATTCATGATAAAAGTCGCCAAGATAAATCGCTGGAAATTATTTTCGAGTTGGTCAAACGTCCGCTAGAGGGCGTAACAACCAACACTGAGTAGAAAAATGGGATTTTTACAGAATTTTGCCTAATGAAAGTATATCGATGATGTTATTTTCATATTTACTAACTATTCACCTACACTTTTTGATTAAAATTGCTTCGTTCTATCTATCAAAATAAAGCAGTGGGGGAAGTTCAATTTTTTTTGAACAAACCAAGTTTTCTCCCGTTTCGTTTGACCGATTTTAACAGATTTGTACATATACGAAAAAGCAAAATTTACACTACAGAACGCTAACTTAAAATAATGAGGTAATTGTCAATTTGAATAATTAAATAATGGGCCTTTTCAGTAGATGCTCAAGTCTAACCAAAACAAATATTTTATTTGAAAGCTTACTGATAATTTTTCACTTTGTGCAGCTTTGTTTTGAATATACATGTCACAAAGCTGAATAAAAAGTTAAACAAATATTAGGGTTATTTGAACACGCGTTTGACCTTGGGACAAGTGACGTCATAAGGTCTGGAGTTATGTTGGCAGTATTTGTCAGAATGGCTGGCCAATAATTGTTGCTAAGGCTACGGCCGAGGCCAAAATATCCAACGAAGAAGCAAATGTTCCTCGTTTTGGTCAACTTCTTTTGAGCTTTCGCTTTTTGAACCATGGTTTACGCCTGTTTTCATCTCGAGGAACGTAAATGAATATTTTGCTTGGGCAATTTATATTGTTATTTTAACAAAAACAAATAATCAAAAATGGAAGAGGATATCAATATCAATTTCGAGGTTACATGAGATGTCAAAATCAAAAACTAGGGAAGCAAACTTTACAAATCCTATAGAAATAACGGTCTGTCATTTGCAAGGTCGTAGGATCTTTGACGTCTTGAAGGATGGAGGAGTGACGTCACGTCGCGCTGCTTTTCGTACTTTTGATATTTTTTTTAAGATAGAAAACAAGCTCCAGAAAAAAAATAAAAAAATAAGGGGATATTTTTTCATAAAATACTTTAATTTAAACCAATAAAAAAAGTTACTGAAAAGGCCCATTGTCAGTTTTGACAGTACCTACCTAATTAATAAATTATTCTTTGAAGCTCATGTAGTATCTCTATGTTGAAACTTAAACAGATACGTGAAGTTTTTACATAACTACTTTGCATAACTGATATATGAAGGTAATGAAAAATGTGACGTTACCTAACGTCAAGGAGTGACTTGAAGTGTCACATTTGATAGCGGAATTAGATAATAGTTATTTACGTAACTAGTTATGAAAAGAGCGATATTGTTCAACAAGCGTAATATTTGCCAAAACGAGCGCTAGCGAGTTCTGCAAATTACGCTCTGTTCATAACGTGTTTACGTACAACGTTTTATCTAATTCCGCGCTTTTATAATATTTAATAAGATCTTCAATTACTATGGTAATATCGAATTTTATTTTGTAGTGACGAAACTAATTATTCTTTATAACCTTTGAAACTATTTTCTGATCTACTTCACAAAGTTGAGCTAAAATTTCAGTTGTAGTAGGTATATGGATTCACGACGAACTCATTTTAATACAGATATCTGATTAAATTCGAATATGGGTTTTCTGTTAGTCCGTTTCTTATTTTGGAAAACACCCGTGTTAACAGATTTCAAATTGTGAAAGCGTTTATAGAACATCCTTATGATAATTGCGGCCAGCTTTGCCATAAATACAATCATTTTTCCAAAACTGCGAGGTTGTACCATCTTTAAATATCACAATAATCAAATTTACTTCAAAGTAGTTACAAATTTGACGGTATTTTCCAATCTTTTTTCCTATTATTTTTTTCTTATTCCAGCGCACGGTATATTTGAGTGTAACCAAATAGTTATAGACACTATATTATAGACAAAAATAAAATGATAAACATCATCGTTTATCGACATGATTCTCGTATTTCCGGATATCTATTTCATGTTAAGAATATTTCATCCGATCGCTTTATAGATATTTTTAAAAAATTAGCGCGTCAAAATATTTGTCTATTTCAGTGATCCAGGAAGTTACATTTCATTTGAATCGAGCTCAGATAATTTGCGTGTATGACACAGTTTTGAAAATATCTCGTTGGTGATATGAGATACCGATGATGTTAATTAATTCATAAAATCAACACTCAACGCACTAGTACGTAACAGTTATTTATACGACAGGAACATAATGCAACAATAGAGTACACGCATATTTCATATTTTGATGGGATATTGATTTATGATAGTAAATAATATGATATCAAAAATTACTAATACTAGGAAATGAACCAGTTTCCATTGAAAATTACTCCCAAATTTTAAAATAAAATTCAAATTTTAATGCACTTTCCGACCACCACCCAAGGATTTCCGAATGCTACCGATGATACGTGTGATGTCATACAATTTGTTTACTTTTGTCAATATGGCCGGTATTGCATTAGGTTATGTGTAGTTGTGTGTTTATATTGTATTTTAATCAACTATTAATTGCTTCTTCGACTTAAAAATATCATTTATATGTTTGTTTGACACCATTACGTGTTTGTGTGTGCTTTTTATTTTTTTAAAAGTCAACGTAAAGGGGAAAGTGGACATAAATATTCAATATTTCCGAGGATATTTTAAAACTTTTGGAAGAATATATTTTATTCACTCATTTAGCAACGTTGGATCGACATAAAGGATGGTTCTTTAGCATCTCGTATAGATTTGCTCAGCTTGCGTGCAAAGGGGCACTTGGCCAGCGAATTGATTATGAATATAGCTTGATCAGTTCGTTATATCTATTGGTTAATTTTATCAATAATTATATAATCAATGTAATTTCACCACAGACGTAACAAAAAAACTCAATAGAATCATTATTACATTATGTTGTCTTCATGTTCGGTTGAAAAAACAGGTTGCATGAAAAAAATAGGTCAAAGTGATTCAAATCCAAATTTGATATTTTTTGTAGCTATAATACTAAACCTAGGTTTCATGATCGGTATTTCAACTAACCCAACCTAAACATTTACTTTTAAAGCATAATTTCAAGTTCAGTTGAATTTTTCAGAAAACAGTTCACCCTTCATCAAAATATGCGACTGAATTTAATCACTTCAATTATCAAAATCTCATCACCAGCAGAGGTGTTATATCAATCCATTATGAATTAATATTCCTAAATAAGCGTAACCTCTCTCTCCCTCTTCGACCCCTTCTCCAACAAATCCCCTTCTGCTTCACCGATTGTCTTTTACCGCCCCAACCAGAACCGCACTTGGCCGAATCTGTATTATTGAAATATTATTTGTGGAAAAAAGATTAATCAATGTCCTAGGAATTCGTATAAAAAATTTGGGATATTTTAAAGTTGCTAAAAAGAATAATAGTACTTTATACAAAATGTGTGCTCCCAGCTCTGAAATGTACTAATAGTCCAGTAAATGAAGGAGGAAAAAAAGGCAAAGTTAACATTAATGACGCCCTGTTTTCATCTTCCGGTTGGAAGTTGCATTTGGTACATCATTAAACATGAGACAAAGTTCTGCATGAAAACGCGAGCGAGGGCGGAGAAAATGGCCCCAAAAGACCAGGAAAATAGGTTTTCAGCCTAAAATATGGCAGTTAGAGATTTTCGGTTCAGATAAAAATTGAAGTTCAGGTCATTTTCTACAAAAATGGTCCTCATAATTTTTTTCGCAACATTAATATTTTCTGCAAAAAAATCGGGTTGAAATACCAGAAATTTTGAGACTTGTGAAATATGCAAGTTTTGTACAAAATTTGAGCTGGGGGGTGTTGGAAATCCATTATTTTCAATGTTTTGGATTGTGGAAACCAATTGTAGATGGCGCCACCACATTTTACAGATTGGGAAAATCCTCGGTGCCATAAATGAGAAACCCTGTAACCTAACACTTTTGATGGATATTTATGTTTCCGAGGGTCTTGTTTTCCTCTCAGATGAGGCCTCAAGATATACTTATTAGGAAAACGGGCTATAAGATTAATTCTAGCGAGATGGCTCTCACCAGTGGACCTGAATCTAGCAACAATCAGCTTTGCACATGTGGCAAAAACCTGAAGTTCATTAGGCTTTTGGTAAGGAAAACTGAAAATGCCACAAGAGTGAAGAATATCTACCCATAATACTCAGCAACAATTTCTTGCAGATTCTCCGCAAATTTTTGCAAATTTTTTTGCAACCAGACTGATTGAGGTTTTTGAAATGAGTTATAAACGTTCTCCATGTTTCATTTATTATAGAAAAGTATATATTTTTTTTATTTATTTATCAACGGGAGAACCCAATATAATGATACAAGAATAATACATTATAGACTAAAATATTACATAGAAAATTTTTAACAAAAGTACAAGAGATTCGCGGGTTAATTGTCCGTGTATTGATGAAAAAAGTATATAAAAATACATTGCAATTATGACATAAATCTGTTCGTCACCAGTCATCATCTGATTCTTGGTCAAGAACTTCTTCTGGGTCTAGAGCTCCCTCTAGCTCTACCGCGTCAACAACTTCTTCTGAGTCTACAGTTTCCTCTAATTCTACCTCTTGGGATAACATATTATCGTTGTCTTCATAATTTGAACACTGGCGTGACTCACACGAACCACAAATAGATGAGCAGACGACACGAGCGCCACGTAGAGCACACGTGCGGCGAACGACGGAGGAACGAAAGTAATAAATTATAGCGTATACATTTAGATATACTGGTTTTTCCCCGGGGTATCAAAGGTATGACTTATATACATCGATGGAAAGGTGGGAATTCCCCCGTTACACTAGTAAAGGTGTTAAAATGTTAGGAATAAAAAGCAGGGAGAAAAAAACCACCAAAAAAAAGTGTGTTTTTTCCTTGAGCCCGCGTTTTCTAATTTTATTGAAAAATGGACGACTTCGTCAAAAAAAGTAATTGCACAATCGAAAGGTAGACATTCTTAGCTTTCAAATGATGTATCATAGAGACCAATCGGATCATGTATAAATTTTCAATTGAGGGTTGTTCACAAATTTCCCCGCGATCCAAAAACAGCAAAAATTTGGGTATACAAATTTCAGGGATGACAAAGGACCTTATGAGGACCCATAATCAAGAAAATTTTGAGTAAGTTAGTGCAATACAAAAAAAATAGGAACAAATTCCTGGCGAGGTCAAAATTGCCCGGGAGCAGAAAGTTTGACCCGTGTCCGGATATGACCAAAAGAGTCAAGCGTGACTCAATTCACAGGGGGTATGATATCAGCAGAATTCCTCTTTCACATGAATTTTGAATCATGAGAAAATATGCATTTTTCACAAAGTTATTGAATAATTTGTCCCTGCTGATGTGTAAATACACGGACTGTGCTCTCCGGCATACAGCACAGAAGCTCATTATTCGAGGTGCGCTTGGTGCCGTTTTTCTCGAAACCGGTCAAATTTTCGAGGAAAGTCATGAGGACCATTTTTGTAGAAAATTAACTGAGCTTTAATTTTTATCTGAGCCAAAAATCTCTAACTGCCATATTTTAGGAGATATTGACTGAAAACCTATTTTTCTGGTCTTTTGGGGCCATTTTCTCCGCCCTCGCACGCGTTTTCATGCAGAACTTTGTCTCATGTTTAATTAGGTACCAAATGCAACTTCCAACCGGAAGATGAAAATAGGGCGTGATTAATGTTAACTTTTTTCCTTTATTTACTGGAATATATGTTTTTCACAATAATATTTAAAAACAAAAAACATTGGGCAAGCTGTAATATTACTTGGGAAACACCCTGTATTTAAACGTTACCTGTTAATAAAAACATAATTCAGCATTATTTATAGTCACAGCGTTGGTAGCTATTAAATACTATACTAGATGGGGCTAACATCTCACTAAACTACTTACTTTATTGCACTCATCTGTAATTTTAATACAGCGTTTTGTCATCATGACAGACATAAACATTCAAATCGATGCCATTTTTAGTCCATTTAGAGCAACCTGAATAAGACATAATTTTTTATTAAGTAGATACATTTTTATGATAGTTTTTTGCTGAAAAATAAATCCACATTCCAAGAAATGTTATTCGAATAAATGTAAGAAAACTAGCATTGAAATTTTGAGTGGTGATTTAATATCTGAAAAAAGTTCAATTTAAAAGACAAAAATAAGAAAAATTTAAACAATAAACTTTCAATTTTGAATTTTTTTTTATAAATACACAATATTAGATTTTAAGTTAAACCTTAGTCCGGCACTGTTCTCAAATATTGTTTTCTCTCTCCTTCACCAGGTTTCAAGGGACCAGGGCATCATTGTTGCCCTATATCCCTACCACTACACACAGCAACACTTCTTCATTTGTTAACTGTGTGCTATGTGAATCAATACAGGTTTCGGGAAGGTTCGTGTAGCTTCGCTCGATGATATCGCAGGATCATGAGTTGAGGACAATCGCGTATGCCATGACGAACGTGACACCCTTATGGGATAAGGACGATTGTCAGTTCTCCCAGCAAATTAACAAACGATTTAGTTTGTTATATTTCAACTAGAATATTTGTACGAAGTTGTCTGAAATGAATGAGAGTATAATATTTTACATTGAGAAGAGATGAAGAAAGGTTATTACAAAATTTATATATTTGGTATAATTAATTTTGGGGTTTGTTCATCTTAATGACATGCATTGCAAGAAAATCCAAGAATATCAGAACCTCAACCATAATTTGGCAACGCTGTGTACATTTCTAATAATTATAAAGAAACTTTTACAGGTAGTTTGTCCAAAATTAAATAATGCAGAAGTTAAAGAACGTGTTCGTCTGCCTTGCTGTTTAGGCATTTGCCTAATTGGAAAAAAAAGTTGAGCACGTGTTAGGCAAGGAAGACGAACACGTAGCTTAGCATCTGCAATATATTTTGAATACAAATTATTTAATACTGACCCGTAAATTTTTTTTGGCAAGCCTGAATATTGAAAATATTTTTGTGTAAATTAAATGTTACAGCAATATAAAAATAAAAAGGCGTAGAACTAGGTTAATGTAATAAAAAATGAAGAATTTTACAAATAAAATATAATTTGGAGGAGCTGGGATTTGAACCCAGGACTTTCAGCATGCGAAGCAGACACTCTACCACTGAGTTACACCCCCAGTACTCTATTGCTTGCAAAAGCGCACCTTAGATAAAAAGAAATATACAGACATTTATATTGCTTAAAACTATGTTACCTACAATGATTACACATTATTACTAGTACTATTGATATTTCTGTTTTTAACTCTTGATAATAATAAATTAGATATAATTATGAAAGTTTAAAGTTACTATTTTTTGTTGGTCACTCAATAAATAAAACTAAAATAAATATTAACAATGAATTATGGGATTCTGAGAATTTACCTATAAGCTACAGACTCTGTAAGATAGGTATAGGATCTGTAACTTGAGCCTTCACAGATTTCTAAAATCTGCTATAATGGAACTAGATCTGTAAGAGTGTTACAGATCTTCACCTTTATAGGTTTCAACTTCACTTCTGTTTTATAATGTTAAAATTCTAACCTCATACCCGAGCCGCAGGCGAGGGGCGCAAGTCACCCGAGTGAATATTGGCCATAAATTACGAGTAGAATACTATACTTTGTCCACGACCCTTGATTTCTTTATTAAATAAAAGTCAACTAACCTCCAGTTCATGAAGTTATAATATGTAAACATATAGATTTTTCACTCAACGCATATAGTTATCTTTCGATTTTTCTGGCAGCAGTCCTATAGTCGTTAATTTCGCCGCTTTTTTTATTTCAGTTGGTGTACAATTTCCACTATCCCAATTCAATGAATTCATCGTTGCAGTAATATAGCAAGTTGGTAGTAACAATTTGGTATTACTAATGTCAAAATTAAATAATTTGACATATATAGAGATGGGCGATACCGTGTAAAGTATCAATACAACGTACCGTTATAAATATATTGTTTTGAACTACTTAATACTAGAAAATGTCGTTATGAAAAGTATCAATAATAAAGATTTCGATATTTTATCGATACGATATATTTCAGAAACAAATTTCCTGAACAAAATGCACTCTACCATCTCTAGTCGTGAATTATGAACCATAATACACTCCAGTGTATTATGAACCATAATTCACTCTAGTAGATATATGGGTACCATATACCTTTTGTTAGGAGGTAAAATATCGACTTATTATTAGGTGGTCGTGGACAAAGGTATTTAACATCTGTGTGTGTATCGACCTGGTAAACCTTAATAGGTACTAATTGATATTTTTACAATTTGTAATTAAAAAATGACGTAAGAAAACTACTGAAATGATATATTTAATATGTTCTTTATTTATTTGAATATACTTATTTTGTCCACGACCACCTAATAATAAGTCAATATTTTACCTCCTAACTAAAGGTATATGGTACCCATATATCAACTGTCGTGAATTATGGTTCATAATACACTGTAGTGTATTATGGTTCATAATTCCCGACTAGAGATGGGGGTACAATATGAAATAAACTACTAAATCTGTGTATTTTGTTCAGGAAATTTGTTTCTGACATATATCGTATCTATAAAATATTGTAATTTTTAGTATTGATACTTTTCATAACGATATTTCCTAATATTAAGTATTTCAAAACAATATATTTATAACGGTACGTTGTATTGATACTTTCTACAGTATCGCCCATCTCTATATATATCAAATTATTTGAAGTAGCTGCCACAACATTTTGAGGTTAGTAATATGCCAAATCGCTACTGACTTTTATTTATTAATAAATAAATTAAGTGTCGTGGACAAAGTATAGTATTCTACTCGCAATTTATGGCCATAATTCACTTGTCACCCATCGTGAATTATGGCTATCATAAATTGCTCGTTTAATAATATACTATTGTAGAACACAAGGTGCAAAAGGAAAAGGGACTAAAAATACGTCTCCACAGCAATTGAAGTTATACATGCAATTCATGGAAAATGATTACATTTTTCAGTAAGTAATACTATAAACCCTACTTTAGATCCCAATTATTTAATAAAAAAGTAGGAAGCGCTAGTGGCGCAATTGAAGGCGCAAAATTATTTGAATGCATTGTAAAAAGACTGTAAATTATTAAGCTTAAAAACTTAAAAATCACTTGAAAATCACAAAAAAACTGGACTCCACAACTTTTTAACTAATAATACACAAAAAATGATGATAATAATAATAATACAAGCTCTGTACCACACCCCGAACTGCTTTTACAGTGACAGATGTCCAGCTCGTAAAAGTCGTAAATATTTACGAATCTGTAAGGAATCTGTAAGTAACAGGTAGGGTTAGAATCGCATTTCCTGTAACTCTTACAGATTTCGGCTTATAGATCTTACAGATGCTCTCAGAATTCCACCATAGTTAATTTCTGCGTAAGTTGATTATTTGTAAACTAAAGCTAGGTACGAATTGGTTGGGCTTACTTAGTATATCCCATCATTAAACATCAAAAAGCAATTTAAATTAAATGAATCAACCTCAATTTTTTCTGCCGAAACACTCGCAATTATTCATGCTATGGATTTCGCTCGCGAAAACTCTTGTAAGAAAATTATAGTTCTATCAGATTCTTTATCAGTTCTTCCCTCCATTTCACCCCCGATTGATGTTAACGACCCTTTTAAAAATTCCTTCACTATAGAATTAAAATTGGCGATAAATAATCTTAAAAGTCATCATCAGGTTAATATGCAGTTCATATGGGTTAAAGCACACTCTGGAATTATTCATAATGAAACCGTTGACACCCTGGCTAAACAATCCATTTCTACGGGAACAACTATTAATAACAACACCACTATTGAGACGTGTTTCAGCCAAATAAAAGGGATGTCTAGAAAAACATGGAATAACCTATGGACCGAATATAAAAGAATCAACCCGACAAGATATACCATAATCCAACCCATCATACCCAATGAGCTTTGGCACAAAAATACCAGTTATAATCGGCACCAAATTGTCACCATCTCTCGTTTAAAATTTGGACATGCCCAGCACCTTAACAAGATAGGCCTTAAAGAGTCAAATCAATGTGATACCTGTCTAGAAGTGGCTGGTTTAGACCACATATTTTTCAACGGCAACAAATACCGTCAACAAACGCATAAACTTTTTAGTGAAGCCCGTACACCTATTACATTTACTCTCGTTGGATAATAAAACCGTATATGACTCGCTTAAATTTTTCGTGTGTCTATGCAAGCTGAAGTTAGAGTGCACTTAGTCTTATTTTTGTTTCAATTGAACCCCATAATATACCCATATCCCCCCTATCCGAGGCCCAGCTGATCTGTCTGTTAGTCACCCTGATCGGCCCCTGGGTGTGAAGTTTGTGTACCAAACCCATCCTTTTGACTCTTTCTTCTTTATAAGTATAACATAATTGACTAGGGAAGCTTTGACCTGCATAATAGCACTGAATTTAATCATCTGTGTCTTAGATACTGGCTGAATGGACATGGATTTCCAAGAGCCAAAAACAGAAGAAAAAAAAAGAAAAAAGAAGCTAGGTACCTATACGTCTGAGGAGCTCGTCGAGTCTTTGCTGTAATTATATCATTTAAATCAAATTACAATTAACGTTTGATACCTACTGTATAGTATTTTTGATTTTTTTTTGTAAATTGTTGGTAAGGTAATTGACTAAAGACGACTGGATTATTCTGGAACAGACCAAAGTTAGAAGTCAATATAAAACTCTTATTTATTTCAGTAATAAAGAAATAAAAATACTTCCAAACAAAAAACAAACATCATATCCCGCCACTGGTGAAAGGATCGAAAGTTTTGTGCCGGGAGGAACGAAAAGAGGAAGGGTGATGTATCACACAAATTGAACTTCTCGCACCCTCTCAGTGGAAATCCCGAAGTTTCAGGACTTCGGTGTTCGGCTTTATCCACCATCTGGTGTTGCCTCTTCGAATCTCGAACCTATTTCCACATAACAAGAATACTCATGGCGAAAGTTTCGCTTCACGGGAAGGCAAATTTAAAGAGATAGAGAGATAGGAGAGAAGGGGAACTTTCTGGGATTAAAATGTATCTGGAAAAGCTGTTGCTTATATTATCTAAAGTTTTCTGGAAGTAATTATTATAAGAAGTTTGTGCTTTTTGTTCGTTGCCGCTTCACGCTAATTTAAATTATTGTTAAATAATTTCAGTATTATGCATTTTTCGGGGTATATATAGGTATAAAATGCTCGAAAGTACGTACATTGTGGTTTTTTTTCTAAGGAGCCGTCCCTTCGCCGGTACCACCTCAGCCTCCTGGGCTTATTGTGGATACTCCTAGTGTTCTGACTACAACCTATTCAGCCATTCCGTTCCCTGTATTAGCTCATACAGGTTCTTTGCTGGTTGGTTGTAGAAGTCTCCTGGAGTCATTTGGGTTCTACCATACAGTTTCTGCCTTCTGTGGTCCAGCGACTCACAGTTGCATAGTATATGCAGAGCTGTTTCATTATCCTTTTTGCATCTTCTGCATGTAAGGTCTCCGTTGTACAGCCCTATTTTGTTTAGGTGCTCCTTTGTGGGAAAATGTCCCGTAAGTAGCCCCCTTAGATAATTGAGGATGTACCCAAGTCTAGGAACTTTTTTGTTAAAAAAAAGGACCTGGGGTTTTTCTCCAACTATGATTTAATTTGACAAACAAATAAATTATATTTCTTGAGTGATGTCAGTACCTATAGTCTGTGCAGAAAGTACGAGGAGTAATAAACCCTAATTAAGTATGCAAAACCTTTACAGGGAGCACCATGAAATTTTTGATAAATCTCTTACTTTAAATTACATTTCTTCCTTAAATCTAAAAACCAGGTAGATCGACCCCGTATTTGTTTCAGTTGTAGCAAAATTTAGGGTTTCTTAATCATTGTTAAAGGATTAGCAGATAAGCAATAACGCAATGCAGTGGTGTGTATTTTGGGAAAAAAATACGTTTTAAATTATAATATAATAAAAAATGAAAAGAAATAATTATTGGAATACATTTATTACTTACATTTTATTCTATATCCGACTCGGAAGAGGAAGAATCGTTGTTGACATTAATAATAATAGGGTCGATTAAATCATCACAAATATTGTCAATTTTCAACATATTTGCCTCTACTTTGATAACATGCTCGATACAGTTTGTCCAATTTTCCTTACTAACATGACTTACAGCACTTTCAAACAATTTCACAACATCGTTTATTTTAAAAGTAGTATTTTTTTCCAACTTCCCCCTTTACCTGAGCCCATATTAATTCTATGGGATTAAGTTCACAATGATAAGGGGGAAGTCGAAGAACTGATATACCACGAGAAGAAGCCATTTCTTCTACAATGTAGGTTTTGTATTTATTCTTGTTCATTTTTGCAATTCTGTAAAGTTCTTTCCTTAGTGGATCTTTTGGAAACTTAATATTTTTCGAAATAAGCCACTTCAAAAGCTCTGCTTTACGCCAACGACTTGTGGGCAATGCTTCTCGTAACCGTGAATGGTAACTTGCGTTGTCCATAACAATAACAGCCCCTTTTGGAATCAGATCCAACATTTGAACAAACCATTCCTCGAAGACATCCCCATTCATATCTTCGTGATAGTCCCCCGTACGTTTTGGAATAAAAGTTAATAATCCACCATCAACAAAACCTTCAGAACTTCCAACATGGACAATGATAAGTCTTTTTCCTTTTCCAGATGGTGGCTGCAAACCTAACGACAAACCTTCCACGAATGCCTGCCTTCCGCTTTTAATGTTTTCATCTTGCCAAGATTTGGAAACTGTATATCCAGCATTTATACACACATATATACAAAAATATATAAAATAATTATTGTTACAGATTGGTTTGTTTTCTATTATGAATAAACTGTGTTGCCTTTCTTTATCAAACTTACTAAAATGTATGTACCTCTATCACTTTTTTTTATTAAAATTAGTACATCCCGTTACCTCTGACCTAAATCGTATATTCTTTAGCATAGCTGCAACTCATTCGTTCAATACAAAATGTACCTTACGGTATACCCTCTTAAAATATATTTTGGAACGTCTATGAAATCTACTTAAATGAATGATTTATTACTCCTCGTACTTTCTGTACAGACTATACATTTATCAGATGTACACCAGCTTAAAGTTTATATTCAAATCAACTTTTGACAGTATGGAAGAATATTTTTCACCGAGAACGGAACAATGGGTCGACAACCGTAACACTGTTTTGATGAATAAACTTTTTTGTTAGCCAATCCACTAAGGTACCAACCATTTCACAGACTTTAATATTATAAAAGTTCTAAATGTGTAAAGTTTTTCATCTGGTATCTCGTTGCTTTTAAGGAATGCTCAAAAATTCCGGTTTTACGGTATAAAACAGACGTTTCCACGAAAATTAAATAGTGCGTATACCGAAAAAATAATGACAAATGATGCCGATGTGAAATAGTATGTTAAACACCAAGGTAGTGAAGACTATTATTGTTGACCGAGCGGAATAAGGTACGAGGCTTACAAATTTCTTCACCACCGTGGTATATATACAATTTTTTCCATTACTAGCCAAATTTGAGAAAAAAATTATACATAGGTGACATTATACACTGTTTTAATGATAAAATATTACTAACCAGAGGATATTTAATGGGAACACGGTGAATATGAACTTCAATATTGTAACTATCACAATTTAAACACACAGCAATAATAGTATATTATCCAACTCACCTGCTGGCGCTGCTCTCTAGATAAACGCAGCTTCGTGAATAATAGCCATTATACGCGAGTAGAATACTATATTTTGTCTACGACTATAAATTACCTGCTCATTACATTTATATAGCTTTTTACTCCTAGTATTCAATTCAATGTCTGACTCACTTTCCATATTAAATTTTCTAGTAATTTCAATCAAACACCAGTATAGTTATTGAAATTATTGCAATTAAAGTTTGTTCAGCCATCCTTTGCTGTTGCGTCATACATTCTCCAGCTTGCTCTCTTATTCATGGAATGGATGACGTCATTAACGTATTTCTTATCTAAGGTCGACATAAATTTTATCTGTTACTTTTGACAGTTCAATTGTTATATTTTGTAAACAATTCTTAACATATGTCATTGATTATAATTTTGAGGTTAAGTGTAAAATAGCATTCAACTAATATATAAGACATACTTGCGTAAAACAGCAGAATACGTCACCGGTTATGACGTAACGGCAAAGGATGATTGAACAGACTCTAGCAATAAATTATTTAAATCGTCACTTTTGCTTGTGACATAAATCATACACACTAGAGAAAAAACTGATAAAACGATCTACTCCTATATATACAACATTTTGATACTATCGTATATATGTCTTCATAGCCTGATGGTTTGCGGCTCTGACTTGAAGAAGCGAGGAATTGTAGCCATGGTTCAAATCCTCCTCGCGGTGAAAATTCTCATTTAATATATTTTGTCGTTTGTCGGAATATTCTTCAATATAATTATGTGTGATGTGACCTTTTCATTATCCACACCTATTATTCACTGGTGAATAATGTACGTCATTATACTTGAAGAAGCACACGTAAAATATTAATATTATCAAATAGTATTGGTCGAAATACCATTATTCCTATAGTTTATAATCACCAATATTAAGTGCAACGAATCAATGAAACCAATTATACGACCACACAGAAAAAATTTACAAAAAATGAATACTTCGAAAAATTGCCTTGTTTGGAGCCATAGTATAAGCTTTTTTCTAGTAGCGTGCGGAAAAGTCCATTTTTCCGCACTTATTTCAGTGCGGAAAGAGTCAAGTTTGTTGTTTGTCAAGTTTTTGGGGAGTATATTGACATTTTAATACTCAAAATATATATTTGTATGCTTGTAGCTTACCAAATGACTGAAAAATTAATAAATTTATTATAATTCTGCTATAATTTTCAATTAAAAAAACCAACTTATTTTTCATCATCATCATATTTCAATGGCCCCGGTATAAGCCTCATCGAATGAATGTCAAATAATTATAATTAATTTGTTGATATGTATTTAATGAGAAATGTTTCTTTAAGTTAACTTTTGGGTTTTTTCCGCATGCTAGTAGAAAAAATTAGCACGTGTATAAAGTGACTTTTCCGCACGCGATTTCTGGCCGAACTCGCTGAAGCGTCGTTCGGCCATCTGCAATAGCGTGCGGAAGAGTATCACTTTCTGCACTAGTTAGGTAAACTACTATTTCAGGCATTGTCTTTGCCTTTGATTTCCGCAGTAATCTTGGCCTCAACCTTGGATTTAAATGTATGCTTCGCATAGACCTTTATTCTTAAAAATCACAGAAATTATGCTTTTTATCTTGGTCTTGAGCTTAATCTTGAGCTCCTGGATCACATGGTGGATATTACACAGCTAACATATTATAAGAAACGCACTAGCCTTTGCCCACCACGTCGTCCACATGGAAGTCAAAAATAATGATAATAATAATAATAATAAGATTTATTCCACAAAAAAAAATGTTACAAGATAAATACATAAAATAACCTAAAACATCTACAATAAAATGGGTAAACCTTTAAGAAATTTAATTCTTGAGTAGGTTGAAAAGATATAGGGTAATTAATATAGATACTATACATAATTAATTTAAAATGAAAAGTACATATCAGTTTTAAAGAATTAATGGTAATTATAAAAAATGAAAGGTAAAAGAACATGGTAAGAGACTCTTACCGGCGCGAGGCGACGGCAGCTATGATTGACATCTCGTTATCGGTATAGTTTCACTGTTTGTGTGACGCGTTAATTATTGTTTATAACTATTTCCGTAATTGTTTTTAGTTTTTGTTTCGATTCTATAATAGAACTTTTATTCTGTACTGTGTTTGGTATTAGTTGAAAATGAGTATAAACATTGATTCTATTAAAGAAAATAATAAAAATTTTCGACACTGAAAAGAATTAAAAATTTTCTCCGAAATACCATGTCTCAGGATCGGCTAAATGCACTTTCTGTGCTTAGTATTGAAAAAAAAAATTTACAAACAATACCCGATTTTAATAAAAAGGTGATTGAACATTTCGCTTCAGAAAAATGTCGTCGCATTGATTTAATCTATAAAAAATAAACATATGTTATGTCAATTTTAATATTCTAGTAAAGTGCACCACCAGTTCGATAACCTACCAGCCGCCACTGGTAAGAGCACAAGTTTCTTGAAATATCACATAGTAAGAAATATACACACACACAGACATCCAAACGAACAACACATCCACACAAAAACACACAAAAACACACAAAACAATATACCTTAGAAAAGAATAAGTATATCATATTATATTCATTGAATAAAATAACACTTTTCTCCAACTGAAGTAGTTACCTACTATATTAAGAAGGAGCATTCTATTATTTGTTCATGTTTATTAATTCGCGAAGTTGATTTGATATAGTCTTTCAATTTATTTCTGAATTGGTAGATATTATTCAATTCTGAGATGACGTTGGGGAAGGCGGCCGTAAAGTTTCGGGCCTAAAAATTTAAAATTCTTCTGCCCAATAGATTTCGAAGCTGGTGGAGGTAAGTTAAGTGGTATGTTTCAGTCTTGTATCATATTGGTGTTCATTTATTATCAGAGTGGATTTAGTTTTATGTTGTTCGACATTCAGGTTCAGGAAAAATAGCTGTCTTGGGTCGAAGATCCCAGTTTCAGGAGGAGAGCTGAAGAAAATCGGCTTGATTTACAAAATAGAGTTTTGATGAGTTTTTTCTGAACTATCATTAAATTATGGAGTATGGTTTTTCCGACTGCTCCGACTGGTTCTTATAGGACTTTTAATCAGTTTTCTATGACTATCAAACGTGTTGAAATAAATTATAATTTAAATCAAAAAGCTTTATGCAGTATTGATATCAACTTCGATGCAAACCACTTCCAACATAGCTTTCTACATTTTTTAACCCAGTTTCAATACAATACAAAGCACGTCTTCCATCATTTCTGTTCAAGAATGTTTATGCAAAATTTACAGTTAACTGGACCAAGGATTCACGATGTTCCATACAAACTTTACCCCCGTTTTTCACCCCCTAAGAGATGGAATTTCGGAAAATTCTTTCTCATCGGATGCTTACATCAAAAAAAGATAAAACCCCCCAAGTTTCAGGTCTCTACGATCAGTGGTTTAGGCAGTTCGTTGATTCGTCAGTCAGTGATACCTTTGGATAGCTTTCCGCGTCTTTTCTCTTCAATTTTTTCCCGTAGAGTGGTCAGTTATGTCTAATAGTAATCTCCTGTTATTGTTCCACCCTTATCCAAAAAATCAATCATGATTACTCCATGACAATCCCAAAAAACTGAAGCAAGAACTATTCCAGAAGATTTTTGGACACGAAACTTCTTAGGTCTTGGAGAGGACGAAGGACATTGATCACCAAGGGCATATCTTCGTAAGTCTGCTTACCTCTTAACCCTTTTAAATACAGGTACTTGATGATGGCTCGATACTTTTCACAATTTCGGTGGACATCTTTTTTCTTTCAATTTATTGCGTTGCTCTGGTTTAGTTTTTTGTCGTCCAACTTCACACTGACACTTCTAGTTATTCTTCGTTGATATGGTAACGCAATATTTTGTTTATGCATGGAACTGGTCAAGGCTAACTAGATATCAATACATCCTCGTATTAAAGAAAAAAAAAACTAAAAAAGGCAAACTTCCAATCTTCGTATCTTAAAATAGGCACATTCCCAATTCTACTTAAGAAATCTCATGCTTTTCCAGATTATTTTGCTATCCGCATTTCTGTATATAAATTTTTATTAACTATCTGGATACAAATGTGTATACAAATATCCGAAATCAAAACAACAATTCATTCAAGATTTACTTTCTCAATCGCCCTGAAATTACCACTGAAGATTTAATGTCTAATTGTACCAATCTCCAAAGACAAAGCAAATTTACTTGGAATTACTCCGTACCCGAAGATAATTAGCAAGACAATCCCCTCCACATTCCCAATGAACTTTACTGACAACAGTGGCGTATCTTTATATTTCCTAAAATAAAATTTATTTCAAAACTTTGTTAGATATTGTAACAGAAAATATTTTTGCTGTCAAAAATGTCTTATAATCGTACATTATTGATTGAATTAATTCTCTCAACCCTGTTTTATTTCTGTTGTAGTACTCGCTTTTCATTGATTTAGTTTAATAATTATTATTAAGTGTGTTCTCATTGTTAAATATCAATTAATTGAATTTTCTCGATACAGTCTTCAACTATTTATATTAATACGGTGGGTTGATAATGATGAGCTGAACACAAATGAGTGCGGGAATTATTTAGAATAATCTTGTTTTACTCATGCAAAGGAAATGAACACAAGTCTGGAGAATTCTCCACAATCCAGACGACTGCTAAATGCCTCAACTGCCTTAATTCAGCCAAAAACGTCTAGGTATAATTACAAAACTTGGAGAAACTATCCCAGTTCCCGTCCAAACTAATGATTTCCTTCGACTTTCCATCGAAATTCCAAAAAATATCTAAGAAAGCTTCTATTATCATGTTCATAGTATTGATCTTACAAATCCTCTAGTTCCAGCCTAAACATAATCTTGTCCTTTCCAGACACCTTATTAGAAACAACATACGCAACTTTTAAGAACTACGACATTTTCTTTCTCTTGATGCTTTGCATCTTGGAAAATTTATACACACTTCACCACATTCCCTGCATATTTCTGACAAAAATACTACAAAACAACAGTGCGAAGTGCTTTCATGTGTTTCTGCGTTTCCTTGTCGGTGTACGACATCTTATTTATATTGGTTTTTGTTTTTTCAGTGGCTGGGATATATGTCATAATCCTAGTTTGTGTGAATACCTATAATTCGTTGATGTTGGTCGCTTCCGTGTTCTCAAAAAAACTCTGCTATCTCATCATTAATATTGATTTATCTAGGATTTTGCGCTTTATAAATTCTCTCTAGGGTACATTTTTTCTTCCTTCTCAGGTCTTTCAGATCCTCAAATTATGGAATTTTCTGTATTTTTCTTGTCCTTTTCATTCATATGTTTGGGTTGTGCTCATCAGTCCAAACACTTAAATTGAACCTTCCTACCATTTTCCATGTTATCTACTCCCATTT
The DNA here is from genome assembly GCA_910591675.1 of Galerucella calmariensis. Classification (NCBI taxonomy): domain Eukaryota; kingdom Metazoa; phylum Arthropoda; class Insecta; order Coleoptera; family Chrysomelidae; genus Galerucella; species Galerucella calmariensis. The sequence goes on from CAJUYG010000779.1 coordinate 69,961, forward strand.
TAGAAACTTCGCGTTTTCTATATATGCAACTAATCTATTCTCCAAAGTGTCTGTTCCTGAGTTCCTTCAAGTTCTCACAGAGGCAGAGTAAGTTGGTAGTTGTTTCATCATAGAGGTCACATTTTCTGCTCACAGGTTCCCTTACCTTGCCCATTTTGTGCAGCACCTCAGGGTGTAGTCTCCACTTACTAGGTCGATAAATGTCTTCAAATGTCTCTCACCCACTTTAGATAGCCTCGTTTTTACCACTGTATTCCAGGCGGAGATTTATGCTATCCTAGAATAAGTCAGAATTACTATGCATAGAACTGACACTCATAGAATAAACATTCTAACTGACAGCCAGGCAGCCCTTGCAGCTTTAAATAGCCGCAAGGTAACATCCAGACTGGTAGAAGAATGCCAGAAAGAACTAAATGAGCTAGCAGGCCACATTAAAGTAAGATTAGTGTGGGTGCCGGGACATAACGGTATTTCTGGAAATGAACAAGCTGATAAAATCGCGAGAAACGGTTCAGCAATAGTATATGCTGGACCAGAATCAGTTCTTGGGACCACAAAGAAGGTGGTCCAATGGCAAATACAAAAATGGGTACAAAGCCAACATAGACTTCAGTAGAGGAACACTCCTGGGCAGGTACACAGTAAGACCTTCACATGTGTAAAACGGGCCGAAGAACTACTGGATATCAGTAGGAATAAGCTGAGAATTATTACAGGTTATCTAACGGGTCATGCCCCGGTAAAAAATCATCTGCATAAAATAGGATTATATAACGGGAATCTCAACTATAGACTTGTAGCATGGAGACCGTGACCGTAACCCATATCTTATTTGACTGTGAGGCACTGGACTCAAGGAGACAAACAATCTTCGGAGAAGCCAATGTGCCACCTGAAGTATGAGGCACACATCCAAAGGACCTATATCGTCTACGTGAAGGTACGGCGATAACTGGACGGGTGGACTGAATGTGGGAGTAGAGTACAATAAGCCAATAGGTTGCAGTGCTACCGGCATTAGAACGGCTTCCAAAGCAAACAAAAAAAGCCTGGTAGAGAGTTCATTCTCTACCTTGTCAAGGAAATTCTTCGTATACAGGTGTCCTTGTGTCTATTCGAGTTGGTGTTTCTTTTCTACCAGTTACTGAATTTATTTCTTATGAAATGTTTTGTAATTCCACAAAACGGTTCCGGATCTATAATAATTTCCATTTAGAACCTTCTTTAGGTCTGATCCGCCATTTCATCATCTCCAATCCCTTCATGTGTCGGCTCCCATATTAGAGACACTTTGTTGTCTCTTGTCAGTCTGTTAAGGGATTCTTTACAGTTGTTTGCCAGTCTAGACCCAGTTGTTGAATCACTGATAGCTTTAACCAGGGCCTGGCTGCCTGTGGATGTTTTGATATTTTTTGTCCAGTACATCCTCTTCTGATGTTTCCATCAATACCGGCTATAGCGGAAATCGTATATCGACTAAGGATGAAGAACACTCAACCAGCCCCAGCGCCATAGTTTCCTTTGGAACTATCGATAAACCAAATGATTTCTCCATAATTATCTGGGTGAGTGACTTGTTCCCTAGATAGGATAATGATGTTCACTCGCCCAGTGATTATGTTCGCCAGTGTCATATCAAAAGTCATGTGAAATATGGGTTCATCTAGTATTGTCCCAGTTGTAACAGCGTGTCCCTCTTGAACATTGTTCAGAGATCATAAGTCCCCAGATTTCAGAAATTTTCATCATTGCATCCGCCCTTACAAAAAGTTCTAAAGAAGGAGATCCAATAAGGGCTTCCATTAATGCCATCCCCGTGCTGTTCATTTGCCACAGTAATATCAAGAAGAGCTTGTCTTTGGATTTCAGTTGATATATCTACTATACAGGATTTCTGTCCCCTTCTCCTCTTCCAGTTGCGTGAAGCCAGTGAAACAGCTTGTTTCGTAATCAATAGACTTTGCCCATAACTCTTGTAACATGTCTATCGACCTGTTCCGATTTGACGAAATAAATTCGATTTTACCGCTTGTCGTCATAGTAACCACTTCCAATATAGTTCTGTGATCTAAATTTCTCTCATCGTTGACCGTTACGACAATTGACATATGATGTCAACGCTCGATTCTAGGAGGTGGTTTTCACTCTTTTCGTTACCGACCCTTGAGCAGCAAGGACGTATCTTCATATCGTCTCTTTTAATTTTTTAATTGTTCTACCTTGAATTGCTGTGGTAAGCACAGCTGCCAGGTTACCCCTGCAAGTTTACCAGTGCCAGGATACCCCTGTCAGGTTACCGTTAGTACCAGGTTACTGTTTACTGCAAGGTTACCCCTGCCAGGTTACCACTGCCAGGATACCCCTGTCAGGATACCGTTACTGCCAGATTACTGTTTACTGCCAGGTTACCGTTTACTGCCAGTTTACCACTGCCAGGATATCCCTGCAAGTTTACCACTGCCAGGTTACTGTTTACTGCCAGGTTAGCGTTAGATTATACTTCAACTTCCAGACATCTCTACTTCAACTTCCAGACATCTCTACTTCAACTTCCAGACATCTCTACTTCAACTTCAAGACATTTCTTCTACTTCCACTCCGACAAGCTAAGTACCTTTAAAGAAGTACAGGTTTTTTTACCTTTTTACATTTTTACCTTTCTTTATTGGCAGAATAAATTTAATATTTGAACTTCTTTTTTTAATTTCTTTTATACCCGGCTGTAAGAGCTGTAGGGACTGTGTCCGGGTTTATGTAAATTTTGTAATTTTTTTATTTTTAAATTTCAGTTAATTCTACAAGGTGTTTCTACCTTTCTCACCTTAGTTCTTTTTCTTAAAATTAGATTATTTTTTGTCGACGTCTAAAAAGGTAGTGGCGCCCTCAAGTTCTTATAGTCTGTCAACCCTCTGGCATACCTAGTGTGGCATCAACATGGAGTCGATCCACCCTTGAGAGTCTCTAGCCGGGATCTGTCTCTTAAGGAGAGAACGAGTGTTACACTCTGCACTACCAGAAAAGCCCAATTGCCTAATTTTTTTCCAGATGAGTTTTCCAATTGAGTTTGGAATCAAGTGTCACTCCTAGATATTAAATATTTTTGTATATTTCTAGTTCTTCTAGTTCTCTATCAGTACTTTTTCTCGTTGGTCAAGTTTTTCAACGTTTTTAAACTGGCCCGCTGAAATAGATAGTACAGTCTCCATTGACCCTCATCGGTTCATTCATGGACTCCTCGACAATCCGGAGACTCATATGCAGTTTCCTTTCAGATGATTTGGAGTCGAGGATCATCCACCGATTGACCTTCAGTTCTATGTACTGTTTCTTGACCCTCTTACTCTCGAGGAGGGCGGGGTAGTTGCTTTGGAAGTTCATCAGCTGCACTTGTCTTCCTTTCTGTCTTTCAGTTTGGCAGTTCCATTGGTAGGACATAACATCCAATGCGTCTTTTTTCCTCTTTCTGGAATTCTCTCTCTTCCAGTTCCTTCTGCCTCATCACACTTCGTATGTAGCTCCCTGCTTTTTTCCATGCATCCTCAGAGCTGAGCATGGACTCCCTTCCGGGTTTGCGCTAAAACATATGTCTGCATCATAGTGCGATCTCTCTGTGTCCCATCTTTGGCAGTTCGTCAGGGTATGTTTGACGTCATCTATCTGCCAGCAATAGATGCAGGGATTGTCTACGGCTTCACCAATTCTATTAGTGTAGTTCCTGGAGGAGCCGTGTCCGGTCAAAAACTGGGTGATGTAATAATCCATCTGCCTGTGCCCACATTCCATCCAGGCTTCTAGGTCAAGGATTAGCTGTTTCGTCCATTAGGTGGTCAGCTTGTTGTAGCTCCATTGGACTTGCCACTTCTCCATTGTTTTCCTCCTTTCCTCTTCTCTTTCTATATCCGTCACTCCCTCCAACACTTCTAGCCTTTCCCATTCCTTCGCCAAAAGGTCTATTGGTGGCACCCCTGCTACCATGCAAATTGCCGCGGCCGAGACAGTTCGATATGCCGATGTTACCCTGAGAAGCATCTTCCTCTGAGAGGATCGGACCATGTCTCTGTATTTATTTTTTCCCATAACCTTCTTCCAGACTGGGGCCGCATAAAGCAGCACCGACTGGACCACCCCGTATAAAAGGCGCGTGCCCATTGGTACCCTACACGTATCTATAACAGTTACCAAAATCAATAACAATGTTTGTATGAGATACAATTGGGGAATTTCGACTGGAATATGGACGTTTTTCAGCCGCCATTATGACTCAACCACTTGACTTATTGTAGTCATATTCCAAATCAATTGAAAGGTCTTGAGACAAGCAATCAAGTGAAGTATCTCGAGCCAAAAGATATATTTGGACCTATTCCTCGGAATACTCCAATTTTATGTTGGTATAGAATTTAAAAATAGTTAAGCACGCAAATTGGATGTTGAATAGAGATAATTCATTAGTGAGGATTAGTTTGGATAACTGAAAAGTAACGCCACTGTTACCTACTTTCACCCCATTTACCCCATTGCTTGCTATAGATGCAGCATCAGCAAACAGTAATAATCCGGTGCGACATGAGAAGTGTGTCGGAATCCAACAAGTCGGGGCGACGCGACGCTGTGGGCGGTCAACTCAGAGGCGTCTCCGCCACCCCTGAACCCCCCCCTCCCAACCTTCCTACTTGACTCCCTTCTTATCCCCTCGCTACTCTATCAGCGCCACCTTTGCCAATCCTCTAGAATATTCACTTCACACACCCCACTAACATCGGTCGATAGTATATCCCTTAAAGTAAGGGTTGATGAATTTATATAATAGTCGGATACTTTGGAATTCTGAAGGTAGCGCTCCATCAAATTTATTTTTTGGTTGAGAAATTAAAAATCATCACTAATATAACTAATTTTCGAACAATAACTACCAATGAAATAAATTCAGGTATAGACAGGGTGATCCATAACTATTGGGACAGAAATAGTGCGCAACTATTTATGGCGATGGAACCAAATATTCCTCAAAATCGTGGGATAACAGTGCTTCGTTTGCCGCCATACCATTGTGAATTAAATGCGATAGTTAATATGGGCCCAAATGAAAGGTTATGTAGCCAGACATAATAAAACATTTAAAATGAAAGATGTTCGTGAACTAATGAAGTACTCATTGACAACAATAACTGAAGAGAACTGGAGAGATGCTGTGAATCATGTAATTAAAGAGGAAGAGAAAATGTGGGTTTTAGATAACCTCATAGAACAAACTATAGAACCGATAGTGATCTCTCTCGACGAGCCTTCGGAAGATTCTTGTATAGCCAGCGAAGAGGATGATACTATAGATTGAATTTTATATTTCCTATAAATGGTATGTTTACTTTACTTGATATACATTAATTCATTGTCAATAAATTTATATTATGAAAATTAAACTATATTTTCTTCAATTAATTTAATTTAATAAAAATGAAAATGTAACTTGTTAATAGGCCTGAACGAATGAATTTTATTTCAACTGTAATGTCGACCGAATCTAATTAAATAAGCGGAATAAAATAATATCGTAATCTCCGCCACTGCCGCAATATTTATCGTTTATCTGGCATTGTTCAGTTTTATTACCATATTGTATTTTGAGCTGAAACAGGGATGTATGGATAACCAATACAGACACCTACAGATACCTACTTTAATAAATTTTAGTATTTACTTGTAAAATTCTTAGGATCACTCTGTAAAGGATAAATTTCTATTTAAATATTTAATGAGGCTACTGTGCTGTCAGACATTAAGAAATAAACAATAATTGAAAGTTATGACTACAAGAATTACAAGTGACAAAAAAATTTCAAGAGGCTACTTACTGACAATAATTAAAATTGAAAGTAACAGATGTACAAATACAATTCTTTTAATTTTTCGCAAAGGTAATTGAAATGGCTGAAAAAAGAAATGATCCAGGTAACCAAAGGAAGCTAACAGAGAATAATTAACCAAAATTGGAGATAAAGAGATGGTACAATTAGATGTAAATTAAGTTATTATTAATATATTGTTGCATTTCCAATGGCTCATTGTTGATAACAAAATAGTTTTAGTTTTTCACCTGGGAAATTGAATAATTAATATGAATTAATTTGATTAAGGCAAAAAGTTCTTTACCTACTATATCTTGAGGAGAGCAGTTGGGGTGCTGTTGTGATGTTTTATACTATAACTGAATAGTTATTTTCAAATATTCTTCAAGTAGTTAATAACCAGTTTTGTTTAATTTTTGGAGTTACCTTTTTAATTCCACTTAATGAAGATTCCTCACCGCCAACTCCACAAAGCTGCCACTTAACCGGCCTTTTGTTGTTTGTTGTTTAGTTATATCTTTCTACTTTTTTTTCGCTTTTCCTTCTCCCACTATCCCTCTCTCTCAATGCTCTTCGCTGCTTGATGACCACGAGAGTGACGTATTGAAGCCGTCAGGAAGGTCATTTGTAGAGGTCGCAGAACAAAGGAGGCGAAGATTAACGGGATAGAGTGATAAAGTGGGTTGAGGGTTTTTTATTAGACTCCTATATAAGTGATTTTTTTTCCATTCCATTTATAAGTTCTATTAAATATAGTGTTCAAATATTATCAAAAATTTTTCACTCCAACTCTTTTAGCATGTTGAACAGCATGAGGTTGTGCAGCAATATCTACAGGGATACCGTCTAGAAATAATCAAAACGATTTACCAGTTTTCACGAAGCAGCAGCGAGTATAAAAGACCAACTTCAGTCATAGACGGAGAAGAAGTCCGGAGAGACGGATAAGGCAAAGTATCTAGGAGTTATACTAGACAGAGGACTAATTTTGAACTAACACGTGAAAGCATGGATGCCTTAATCCAAACAGGCAAGGGCGAAGCTATGCGGACTACTTGGTACAAGAAGCAAACTGGATTTAGAGACAAAACTACGATTCATGAGAATTATTATAATCCCAATACTCATATATGCATCAGTTGCATGGAAACACACCAGCGAAACAAACAGGAAAAATACTACGTGCAGTACAAAACATCTCGATCGGACAGGCTCTGAACGCTCTGTGATATGTGAGGAACGAAGACATGCGCATGCGTCCAAGCAGCCTTTAACCTTCTATTCGATGTGATTGAATGTGAGCAGATTAGCCCAGTTGGTAGGATACTGAGTGTACAACCCAGAGGTCCTAGGTTCGAAACCCGGTTTGAACCTGGGTTTTTTTTAGTTTCTCATTCCTTATTTTCTGATATTTTGATACATAGTTACACTTTGATCAACCGGGTTGGGGCCTGGGTTTCCTTGTTTTTTTTTTTAGTTTTCTATTTCTTATTTTCTGATATTTTTACACAGTTACACTTTGATCAACCGAGTTTGGTTCTGGGTTTTCTTGTTTTTGGAACTTTAGTTCTTTACGCCAGGTTATGTTTGAGCGACCAGGGGTCGCGACGCAAAAGATCTGACCGTTACGCGTTACGTTACGCTACGTTATGTTACGTTGCTTCATTATGTGCCTTGCTTGCGTGCTTGTGCCTCCTTAGTCTCTTTCTCGTTTACGAAGCAGCGATACATAATAATAAATATGCTCCTGCCGGGATTCGAACCCGGGCCGCCCGCGTGCAATGCGAGCATTCTAACCACTGAACCACCGATGCTATATTGAAATTTTATGCAAAGCTGGTATTCGCAGTACTAGTGATCTACTTAAATTTGTTCGGATAAATTTTTACTATTATTTCCATAATTTTTTTTGCGCGATTAAGTGGTCCAGCACATTCACTTTTCGAAATACAGGGTGTTGAAATTTTGAAAACTTGAATTTTAATTCGATAACTTCAAAATGGATCGATAAATTGATTTGACATTTGGCAGGTAGTTTTTAAATGTAAAAGGGCATATTTTGGAAGAAATTGTAGTTTGTGCAACTAGTGTGGATATGATGGCCATATCGCACGAGGACGAAGATGGAGCACGACGCCGTAGGCGGAGTGCTCAATCGTTCAAGTGCGATATGGACAATCCACACGAGTCGAGCAGCATATTTTTTCTACGACCCACTTAGGAAAAAATCTAGAAAATAAAAATTTCTATAAACTGTAATATAACTTTAAACTAAAAATTCAACAATTCACTTTTATGTTTCCACTAATTTTGTGGTAAACGTACAGTTCTTGAATGTCCAATTTGTATAATGCTACGGTTTCCTTTTTTAAATATACGATGATGTAATAAGTAGATGTTGCCAGTCGGACTCCCTCATGAAGGGTACCGTACCATTATCTATAATAATGAATATTCTGCTAAATATTTCAAACGTCCACCTGTTGTCGTTATTAATAACAAGCAGAATAGTTATTTAAAAATAAAATTAACAATAAAAAAAACTCCCTCGCGGGGTATCGGTTCCGGGTCTGCTGCGTGAGAGTCTGGTATGCTTACTACTCGACCACCAAAGAATATGCAAATCGTTTATCTATAACGTCAGATGTATTACATAATTTCTGCTTAAAAGGAACTAAAGTTCCTACCGTGTGTCCCGCGACACGTTCTACCTTTTTTTTTTTAGTTTTCTATTTCTTATTTTCTTATATTTACATATTTACTTCAATATTGTTATGTTACTACTAAATTTGACAACGTTGGTGCCAAGTCGGGTAATTAAACTCTCGTAGCTATTTGAAGAGCTCTCATCCGAACACTGAGCTGAGAGATCTGACGGCAGAGGATAAAAAAGGCATAAAAAACCTAGAAAGCCAACTATCACGAAAACCACGTGCACATGGCTGGCACATACGTACTCGCTGGCATACCAAAAAAAAGGAAAACCATAAATAACGTGTGTGTGTGTGAGTGAGCAAGGGATGCCCTGGTGCACTGATTATCCACGAGTGCATCAAAATAATTTAAAATCCCCAAAAAATCCAAGAAACACAACAACACCGGTGTGGACAAGAAAGAACACAGCGAAGAGAAACCCCCAATATGAAGGCCCTGCACTTCTGTTAAAGGGAGGTCGGGGATCCTTGAAAGTTCACCTTCAAAAGAAGGACTACTCATGCTAAGGTCTGCTTCACCAGGTGGGTGAAATCGACACAACATCAATTGAGAGCCCCCAGAGCTACCTCTTATAAATAAAAGGCATCCCTGATGTCCCTCATAAAGTTAAGGAAGGAAAGCGATAAGCGATTGCGAAATACTTGTGAGGTTCTGTTGAAATGACATGGGGTGGTGTGGAAGGTTCTACTTAGCATCAACTCGCGGGCCTGTAGGATACATTGTGGACGAGCTTTCTCACCTTGAATGTGTGAGACTTCAGTCTACCTTGTTTGTTAAACCTGGTAAGCTCCTTCTCCTCTGTATTATCTTTCGCCCCCTCTTTCGTTTTGAGATAGAGGGCAACTTCATTCTTCTTAGTCTTCCGTGTTCAGGGGGACAGTACCTTCCTTTCGGGAGTTTCTGCTAGGATCTGTACAAAGTCCTCAACCGACTAGGAGTCCGTCTGACAAAACGACATAAACACATTATACGAAACGTAACGTAATATCAATTCCCATTGCCAGTTTGAAATGAATTCACTTACATCGAACAATTTTATTAGACCCTATCCTCTACCCGAGTACAGGTATCAACCCTTACATATGCATATTATATCGAGCTCAACAAAAACTTCCCCTTGAGAAGGCAAGAATGGGACTTCCTTGCAACAAAACTCGAGCTATCGATCGGATCACAAGATAAAGGAAATTTTGGGAGGTAACATTCTCGAACTGAAACTGAAGGATCACATGATTACTGTATAATTTTTGGAGTTCATTTAAGGGATGATTATGTATGATCTGAGGGAAGATACAGATGGCGACGTCAAGGGCGGGTACGGATATACAGATTCAAGACCAAGGAAGGCACTGGTGCTGGGATATACCGCAAGGGGAGAAATCCACAAATAAGGGTCTGACTAGGAACTAAACACTTCCACGAACCTGGCAAAAATGTATCCTTTTTTGCAGTGGACGAGATCAAAAATGACGAAAAAGCGATTTGCACGAATTAAAATCGGCAAAGATAACCAGGAGTCACTGACTACAGGCCCATCAGCCTGCTGTGTGGATCGGGTAAATTGATGGAGGTGATAATAAAGGTTAGGATTGAGAAGGAAGTTGATAGGAATGGGGGTTTTAGGGAAAACCAACATGGGTTTTTGGAAGGGAAGTCATGCATCTCAGCACTGGGCAGGGTGGTGGACTTGGTGCAAAGGGCTAGGCAGTGTAATGGTAGGAATAAGAAATTGGCCCTGCTTGTGTTCTTCGACGTGGGGAACGCGTTCAACAGTGTCAGTAAACGGGCAGTGTTGAGCGCGTTGACAAAGCTTGGAGTAGGGGAGGGGCTAGTTAATCTAGTAGAGGACTACCTGACGGGGCGTGCGATAGTGGACACTAGGGGGAGAAGGTATGGGACGGAGATTGGAGTGCCCCAGGACTCGGTTCTGGGACCGACGCTTTGGAAGTGTGTGTTTGATGAAGTTTGTGTTTGTGATGTATGTCTGGTATGTACGGCAAAGAGAGAGGTGGAGATAGAAAGAAAGGCGAAGAGGATGTGTAGGAAGATTGTGGAGAAGATAGAGCCGTATGGACTGGAAGTGGCTGAGGATAAGACTGTGGGGCTACTGGTAAAGGGGCGGAGCAAGGCAAGAGAGGTGGGGGTGATGGTGAAGGGAAAGAAAATTCGGATGGAGGAAGTTGTGAAATATCTGGTGGTGTGGTTGGATAGCCAATTATCCTTCAAAGCCCATAAGTTGAAGGCTGCACAGAAGGCAAAAGTAAGGGCAGCGTGGCTGGGAAGATTGATGGGTAATGTGAAAGGACCGGGAGAATGGAAGAGGAGGATAATTGGTAGGACGGTAGAGCAGAGTATGCAGTATGGCGCGGAAGTGTGGGGTGAGAAAGCAGGGGTGAATGCGAGGGTTAGACCACTCCTGCGGGTGCAGAGAGGTATACTTCTGAGGCTGGTGCAGGCGTACAGGACAGTGGGTGGACTGGCAGCACAGTGCTGTCACGGTCCTATCCATTGGACTTGATGGCTAGAGCCAGACAGAAACGCTGGAGGGGTGCGAGCAGAGAGGAAGTACAGGAATGGATGGATGAGGAAATGGAGAAAAGGTGGGATGAGTATGAGGGCGCGCTAAAAGGAGCGATTGGGAGCAGGAGAAATTGGGTGGACCGGAAATTTGGGGAGGTGAACTACTTCTTGACGCAGATGCTCACAGGGCATGGATCGAGAGTGGGTTACCTCCACAAGATTGGGAAAAGAGAAACTGGAGTGTACGAGAGATGTGAAGTGGAGGATGATGTGGGACATGTGTTTAGATGCTGGAAGAATGAGGAAGTTTTGAAGAAGTTAGAGAATAAACTGGGAGAGGCGGTGTATTTGGAAAATATGGTGGAGATTATCTTGAGGGGCGAGGAGGAATGGATAGAGATAAGAGGCGTAGTAGAGAGCATGATAAGGGAAAGAGAAAGACTCGCTATGGTATGAGAGAGGTAGGAGTGATAGAAGGAGGAAAATGAAGGAGAGTGTGTGAGGGACCGCCGCCCGTCTTGAAGTATGCTAGGGTAGTGATTCCAAGGCGGGAGTAATTGCGAGTTTGAGGTGGATTTGGTTGGTAGGCATCTCCGTGGGGATGAGTCCAACACTGTCTGGGTACTGGTTAAGGACCCAGTCGAACATGAGTTTCCCATTACGGCCCGAAAAAAAAAGGTGTCACTGAAGAATCTTAGAAACTCAGAAGTGACATGATTACTGGTTTGGAAATGCTAAGAAGAACTTGGTCAGTGCTCAATAACATCATATATTGGCCCAGAGCCCGCACTCCAGTTTTGTATTTGTATTTCAAAAGTATTTGAATGGATGTTTCTTCTGGTTAAAGGATTCAAAACAACCCTGTTTTGGTTGGACCCTGCTTGGTATAAATTCTGGATATCTGATTTAGCGGACTTTGTACTTTACAAATTCCTTTTTTCCATATCCAGTGATAAGTTCTATCATACTAATTATCTCAATTAAGTTAATTTTCCATAGACTTTAACAATTTGGAACATAAATCAAAAGGTGTTAGTTTCCCCTTGTTTTAAGGAAAAGAAGTTGGAATAACTCCATCATTACCTCAATACACACTAAAGTAAATATTTCCAGATTATACAACATCATTTCTATTTGCCGAGGATTGACTGTCGAAATTGTTCTAATCCACCAGCTTTAAGACGTCTAGCATATTTTTTGTCCTTTTTCTATATCCGAAATCCAAACACTCTTTTACTTTGAAACGCTCCGAGGCATAAAAAAGAGAAGGACGGTTTGGGCTTTCTATTACGCAGAAAGCAGTCTAGTCGAGCGGTAACAAAAAGTGCGGCAAAAAATTGGAAGGGATGATAGGGGATGTGCAAAAGCGTATCTTTAAGAAGGATGGAGGGTTATTTTATCAAAGTAATATTTGTATAAACCATATTAGGTTAAATTGAGGTTAGACTTTCTTTCTTTTCTTTGTTACACTACGACTCACTCTAGTGATAGAAAATTTAGTATTCAATGTTTACGCCCTCTTTTTTTACATAGATTTGTCATGTTTGAAGTGTTGTATAAAAAATCTGTACTGTCATATTTCAGAATAATAAAATAGTTTATGAAAAACTATTGTGAAAGTTGTCTTTATTTAAGCAAATATCTAAAAGGTTATGGGCCCAGATTCTTGGCCACTCTAGAGATCCAGTGAGAAGAAAAACGAGCTGAAATCAGTGACGAAAAAAAAAATGTCGGGACTGTCAAGCTTCCCTGTTCCAATTTTAGAGGCAAACAACTTTAACAATTGGTGGTTCAGAATTCAAACAATTCTGAGACGAGAACTATGCGAGGATATTTTGGAAAAAGAAGTGAGTGAAACTGCAACAGAAGCAGACAAGAAGGACTGGCGTAAGAAAGACACAAAAGCACAATCAATCATAGTTCAGGGACTATCTGATAAACATTTGGACATTGTCAAAGACTACAAAAGTGCAAAACAACAAGTTGAAGCTTTGAAAGCTGTATTTGCCAGGTCGAGTTCTTTTACCAAATTATCAACTTGGAGAAGACTAATAAACCTAAAGTCAGAATCTGGAGAAAAATTAGAAGACCATTTTGTAAAATTTGATTCAGTCATCCGAGAACTGAAAGAGCATGGAACTGTTTTAGATGAAAGTGATAGAGTATGCCATTTGTTTTTGACATTACCACCAAAATATGGCACAATAGTAACAGCTATAGAAACAGTAGATAAGTTGACCATGGATTTTGCAAAAGCTAGATTATTAGATGAAGAACTAAAGTTACTATCACAGGAGTGTCAAAAGTATGATAATGAGACAAGTTTCAAGGTAACCGATAATAGAAGATGCTACAGATGTGGAAGTACAGATCATTTTATTGGGAAATGTCCTAAAAATACTAGAGGCAGAGGTAGAGGAAGACCAGAATACCGAGGTATGAGAAGTAGAGGATACAGGCAATATAATCAGCAGCAGGCAAATAACGCTGATGAGAAACAAAATGAAACTGAAATACAGTTGTACGCAGCAAATTTATGTGATGTCAAAGACAAGTTATACTTTGTCCTTGATTCAGGAGCAAGTAACCACATTGTGAAAGAAGATATTGAGAAACATATGACAGACATAGTATCTTTACCGGAGTATGTAACAATCCAGATAGCAAATTGTGAAAATCTGAAAACGAATAAGAAAGGAACCTTGAAGTTTGAATGTCAAGGACAAAAGGTGTCTGTTGAAGCCTTAATAGTAACTAATATGCAGCATAATCTACTCTCTGCATCAAAAATGACAGAAAAGGGATGCAAGATAATCATGGAGAAACATAAAATGGAGATAAAAGGAGAAAATTTTCTTCTGAATTGTAAATACTCGAAAGGATTGTATAAAAATCTGTACTGTCATATTCTAGAATAATAAAATAGTTTATAAAAAACTATTGTGAAAGTTGTCTTTATTTAAACAAATATTTAAAAGGTTATGGGCTCCGTTGGTATTGTTGATCTTGGAATCGAAAGGCTAAGGCGATCCAAAAGCTAAATTAAAATTATTTACGAGTTTGTCAAACGTCCGCTAGAGGGCGCAACAACCAACACTAGGTAGAAGAATTTTTATAGAATTTTGCCTAATGAAAGTATATCGATGATATCATTTTCATATTTACTGACTATTCACCTACATTTTTGACTGAAATGTTTTGTTTTATCTATCAAGATAAAGCGGTGGGGTTAGTTCAATTGTTTTTTTAAACAAACCAAGATTTCTCCCGTTTCGCTTGACCGATTTTAACAAATTTGGGCTCATATGAAAGAGCAAAATTTATACTACAAAACGCCCACTTGGTTTTGAATTTTTGACTTTTGTCTTTGCCGCTAGATGGCGTTAACTGAAATGGTAGTAAATTTTTGAGTTGTTTCCAAAAAAAAACAAATGTAATGGTATATTCATTTTTACATATTTCAAAAGAGAATACGATTTTCTAAAATTAAATGAGAAAAATCAATCATCTACCTTTTTTTGAACCGTTGATATTGAAAAAAATATAATTTTATATTTTATACTTTTTTCTAACGAAAGTATAGAATTAATTCGCTTTCACAATAAATTCTATACCTACTAAGCAAAATATTTCATTCAATCCGTTTAATTTTCTGGTTAAGGAGAAATTATAAATTGTCTCATCTAGCAAGAAATGAAATTTGCCAGATGCTTCTTCTAAAAGCGAATCGCATTTGTCATTCTGTCTACACGGTAAGCAAGCAATACGACCGCCGTCGTAAGATGTCGACACTGTAGATGGGGCTCGGTATTCGCGACGTTGTCATTATAATTTATAATACACATAGATTCAAAAGTTTTGCATCACCCTAAATCTCCGAAAAAAAAATGTGTTCATTATAAATGGATCAGAGATTAATCAAATAATTAGTTTCAATAAAAAAAACGTGTATATTTGTAAAAAAAATTTTATTATCCAATAATAAACTTGCTTTAAACATAAAAAGTATTCTTAGGAATTAAATAAATTAAATACAAATTGATTCTTTTTAAAGAAAAGTTTAAGTAAGAACCTGCATGAGAACTTTTAATAAAGAGTTTTTCCACCTCTAGAATTTATGCAAGCTTGAAGTCGCCTGCCCATACTGTTTACCAAATTATTGATATTCTGTTGAGGAATATTTCGCCATTCTTCTTGGGCCGCATGAACAAGCTCTTGTACACTCCTGGGTGGATTTCTGCGTGCTGTCACTGCCCTGGCAAGCATGTCCCAAGCATGTTCTATGGGATTTATGTCAGGAGATAGGGCAGGTCAGTTCAAACGATTGATCCCTTCAATTTCATGATACTCATCAGCTCTGGTCCGATGAGGTCGGGCGTTATCGTCCATAAAAAACGAAGGAATTTCCAACAGCTGCGCGCCATAGTCTCACGTGAGGATGTAGAATCTCTCTGAGATACCTATCACCAGTCATCGTTCTCTCCACATGAATTAATTCTGTGCGATCATTGAACATGATACCAGCCCAAAACATAGCACTTCCTCCTCTGAAGGGCGGGACGGGGCGAGCATGGGCAAGCTGAGCAACTCTCGTTGGATCCCGCCTTACACGTATTCGATGGCTATCTTGTACCAAACAAATCCTTGTCTTGTCGGAAAAAAACACCGAATTCCGAAATTCTTCAGGCAAGGCAGCGTGTTCTTGAGCCCACTGTAGTCGGCGAACTCTGTGCTCAGGTTGTAGTCTGGGCACTCTTATTGGTCGGTGACACCTCAAACCTGTCGCAAGCATTCGTCTTCGTAATGTCGAGATCGATACTTGAACTCCCAACACATGTCTCATATCTCTTTGAAGTGCTGGTATTGCCATGGTCGGGTTTCTTCGGATAGTTAAGTGGATATAGCGGTTCTGCCGCTGATTAATAACACGCCTTCTACCGCTTCTAGGTCTATCACGAAGAGAATTGGTCTGGAGATACCGGTTCCATACACGAGACACATTACTTTGCCAAACGCTAACTCTGTTTGCCACGAACCTTTGAGAATGACCTTCTTCAACTAAAGCCACTATTCTTGCACGGTCAATCTCACTTATGACTTGACGCTTCATGTTTGCACTTAAAATCGTAAAAATCAAATGCCTCGAATGTTAAAATGATCGCACTAAAAATGTTATCTTACAAAAAAAACTGTAAACATCTGTATATTGCAAAAAATATGGAACATATTGAAATGGTAAACATTGATAAACAAGCCAACAAAAAATTGTTGGCGCAAAAAAATTCCTTCGCATCCGAAGAAGATGATGCAAAACTTTTGAATCTATGTGTATATCCAGCGTTGCGTCTACCTACAACACTTTTATAATTATTAATATTGTACATAACACTGCTTAAATTTGTTATTTTTGTACGAAATGGCGGCTGCTATTTTTCCTGCCTATTTGAATATGAAATTTCATAAAATAGTTATTATTTGTTCCACTAGGCAGCAAAGTAGTAGATTGACTGCCGAGGCTGAATTCATAACCGAGCGTAGCAAGGCTAGGAATTCAGCTAAGGCAGTCAATCTACTTTGCTACCTAGTTTATATTTTTTTGAAAAAATAGACATGCAAGGTGTTGGGAGACCTTATAAAGCGTCAATTCCCACCAATAGCAACATTTATGCTTGTGCCCTATTGAGGAGATACTTTTCACTAACTCTGTATATATGCCTTCAAAGCTCTAATAGCAAACGTGTTAAAAAAGAAATCCCCAAATTTCAGTAAGAGCTATTACAGTCAATTATTTCAGTTTATTCCTTATTATTTGATGAATGTACCGTACATATTTATGTATTTGTGTATTTTGGGGTAACAGTCCTAAAAGATATACCTATTGTGGCCCTTACTTTAACTTAGTTTCTGAGGAGAGTCTCAGGAGCTACTAGCTCCTTTAGTCCTATTTCTCGGAGGAATTTTAAGATATCTGCAGGCTTCAACTTAGGTAGATATTCCTCCTCTATCCAGTAATTTCCCAGGTTCAGTGCTCTAGGACTCTGAATTGCTGTGGAATTCGGAAGTATGTGAATGGAGGCTTCTTTTTTCATGTCACAAAATCAACATTCTTCTTCCTGTACTATTTTGAGCTTTTTCAGGTTCCCATTAAGGCGACAATGTGCCGTCAGGATTCCTGTTAAAACTCTAAGCGCAGTTTTACTTTGTTTCATGCATTCATTTGATCTCAACAGGCTGTAGTCACTCAGAAGAGTCTTTGATTGTCTAAGCCCTACTAGATTTTTCAAATGGTCAAATCTTCTTTCTAGTAATAGTATCTGGATCCCATTTCTTTTCGCTGCTCACTACTAAACTACTACTAAATGTGCAGGCGAGCCTTGTCCTGGACAACTCAAGCCAAGTTTCCGACACTGAGGCCACTGGCGGGCCCATTGTGCCAATCCTGCTACCTAGTCATCCATGAAGCCGAGCCCTTCAATAAAGGCCACAACCTTTTTCAGTGGATGTCTGCTTGTGTCTCCAGGAGCCATGACAGTGACTCCGAAGATTCGCCTGCGTAATACAGCCCAATGTGGACACTCTAAGAGAACATGAACTGACGTTTCATCAGTCATGCCGCAACTCCTACATAGGAAACTTTCCTCTACTCCTAGATTGTAGAGGTGCTTCCTCATACAGCAGTGCCCTGTTAGGAGTCCTGCTATCTTCCTTAGCCTACTCCTTGGTAGTTCAGTGGCTGCCCTGGCGTGTCCATCAGTCCATCCCTTCAGTAGAAGTTTGGATTGTCTAGGACCCTGCAGAGCATTCCAATGAGCGAGGTGCTGATTCCTCAGCCACTTCATCTCCTTGCGTATTCTTTGTTTTGTTAGGCCCGGGCCGCAGAAAGGAGCTGCAGCCCCTTCCGCAGCCAGTGCATCCGCCATCTCGTTGCCTTCAAAACCAGAGTGGGCTGGAATCCATTCTAGCCGCACCACGTTCCGCCTTGCAAGATTAGCAAGTAGTTCTCGACATTCGTTAGCGAGTCCTGAGTTGCTGGTATACCCTGGTATATGGTTATGCGTCGATCCACATAACCTCTGCCTAGGTTTATCTGCGCACATTCCAAGATAGCATATATCTCGGCCTGATATGCAGATACACCCTCACCCAATGGTACACAAACCTGTGTTCTTGGGTTCTTGGAGTAAATTCCAGCCCCTGCTCTATCACCGGAGCATGAGCCATCTGTGTACCAGACGATCCCATTAAGCTGTGTATTCCTCTCTTTTTCCCAGGACTCTCTATCCCGTATCATGGCCCTGTATGGGGTAGCGAAGTAGTACTTACGCAGGCATTCATCAGCCGCTCGAGCCAGAACTGGAATATCTTCCAGGAGCCGGAGCTTCTTGACGTGCCTGCACTCTTCCCCTCTTCGCACGTATCCCAGCCGTTTCAAGCGCAGGAAAGCCCTCCCCGCCTCAGACTCGGTTTCGCTGCTCAACTCCGTAACAAAATTCTTCAAAAAGTTATACTTTTTCATCATCCCGACATAGCCAAAAATCATCGTTCATTAAAATGGTTTTCTAACAATGTACACATTCATCATCCACCGTACCAAACAATTTTTTCGCAAGTCTTCATGGACACTAGATGGAAGTGAGTTGGTTAGTGAACAAAAGTAGCATCTACACAAATTATAACAAAATATAGTTTTTTATTAAACAAAAAACGCATTTTCCAACCAAATACATTATTTAAATTTTGGCATTAACGTGTATAGCTAAAACTCCATCATCTCCACCCGCCGACAAAGAAATAGAAGCCTGACCGTTTCCGTCTACATTAACAGTGTTTCCAGTACAAGCACCATTTTCGAGATTTCCTGAGATTATATCACAATAAGTACCAGCTGGTAACGAAGTTGCTAAGCTTTGATTGATATCTCCCTGCAAAGTGAATGCAATGAAACCTTTGTCTCCTCGGCCAAATGCAATTTGTTGATTTTGGTCACTCCACCAATTGGTTATGGTGGTACCAGCAACGGCGTTTCGAAAGCCAACCATGTTTTGGATTTGACGCCAGCGATGTTCACATACCCATCCATTGGTGCATGTGCCGTCGTCATTGAAGCCAGGTTGATCGCCTGGAGGACCTGAAAATGTGAAAAATAGTGTTTATAGAAGAATATATGTGACAAATTGAAGGACTTTACTAGAACGTCTACCAGTGCGCGATAAAGTCAAACTCAATAATATTTTAATATAATTTGGAAAGATTGTAGCTAGCCTGAAGGCTCATATTCTGAAATTAGTCGCAATTGTACAGCATGTCAGGAACGCCGTACATTTTTTGAATGAATGAAGCTTGCCATTGCTATGGTAGAGTTCATATAATAATAACCTTCTTGGTGTGCGTTATCGATTGTTGATGGAAAAAAAGGCAGGTCTGTTATCAATCCTAATCAAAATTTTACAATAATGAACCGCTCAAATGTATTATTAACGTTAACCCTAATCTTTGATTTGATTAGTTGACTTTTAGATTACGCGCAAAGGCGACCTATCAATCGGGAGAAATTACAGCATTCAAAACAGGATGCAGACGTACCTTTCGTAGGGGCAATGTGTCTTACGTCTTTTCCTATGCCCCACAGACAGTTCTTGTCAGGTCTGTACTTTATTGCTTACAGTCAATTATTATTTATGGAAAGTGAATATTAATCTTATTGTTATATGTATTTGAATATGCTTAGATACACGGAAAAACATCAGCATTTTGAAAGTTCTCAACCATTTTCAATTGGAAAAAGAAGCTGGTAATTATTAATTCCGTAGCCTTCTCGAATTTGGCTGAATACGATCCTGATGATTTTATTGGAGCTTTAGTTCTTTACGTTAGGTTATGTTTGAGCGACCGGGGGTCACGACGCAAAAGATCTGACCGTTACGCTACGTTACGTTATGTGCCTTGCTTGCGTGCGTGTGCTCTCTCCTGAGTCTCTCTCTCGTTTACGAAGCAGCGATTCATATGCTTCGGCTGGGAATCGAACCCGGGCCGCTCGCGTGAAAGGCGAGCATTCTACCACTGAACCACCGATGCTATATAAAATTCTATGCAAAGCAGTGCTGGTGATCTACTTGAATTTGTTCGGATAAATTTTTACTATTATTTCCATAATTTTTTTTGCGCGATTGATCATTTTTGTTTATTTACAGCATCGGTTGTCAGGACGGTAGGTTGTGTTTACTGGTTTCTAAGTTCAACACGTCGGTTAGTGATTTACTTACCGTTCAGACGTCGAAATAGTATATTAAGTATCAAGAACGGTGAGGGTTGTTTACCGGTCGACAGCAATGTTTGCTGGAGACCGGTATTACCCTTAACGTTCGAAATGCTTATACCATTATTTGCGCGATCGTATTGAAATATTCGAATTTCGAATAAAATAATTCTTCGAAATAAACGAAATGTCAAAAGTGACATTTACACTTCTCGATCAGTTTAAAATATAATTTGCATTTTGCTGAAATTGTTTTTTTGCTATGTATTACTTTTCATATTGTTCTGTTCGATTCTGTTCATTAAAAAAATATCAATCTTCTTATTTTTTTTGTTCCTTTTGTGTAATGAATGAAGTAATATATTATTTAGGACCAATCAAATGTATGTAGGGCTAAGACGTCGGTAAGTAATTTACTTACCGACGTCTGAACGGTAAGTAAATCACTTACCGACGTGTTAGACTTAGAAACCAGTAAACACAACCTACCGACCTGACAACCGATGCTGTAAGTAAACAAAAAAGTTAGATCGCGCAAAAAGTAATAAATAGCATAAACAAGCACATTTTGTACATAATTTCATTTTAGCATCGGCTGCTAGTCAAGTTGCTAAGCAACAAATGCGAAATGGAATATTTCGTGTTAGGTTTAGGCTCACTCTAAAATCACAACGACTACGGCTTGTCAAATTATGACGTCCAGCGACAAATTGATGAAATGTCAGCAGATACAGGCCGTATACAGGCAAGTCAATACTCGAATACATTGGTTTCACAAATTTTTTGATTGTATCACTCTGTAATTTATATGGATATTGAAGCTACCTTATTATACCATAACTTGGAAACCGATTAAGATATCGAGAGGCGGTATTGACTGAACGGCTTCAGGAATTATATTGGCTGTTGTCAATTTTGTATTTTTTCCTTAGACTACAGGAAAAAACTTGGGTTTTTTGGAGATCAACAACTTATACATTTTAAATGAACCACCCTGTATGTTTTTGTACTGTCAGATAGGCTGAAGCTCCTACTTTTCAAAAATATATGGTTTTATAGCAATTTGAGGTGTTCTTAAGGAGCAGATTATCTTTAAAAATAGACTGCAATTCGTTGACTACAGTAATTCCGTACATTTTTGTCAGCGCATAACTTCTGAACTAGTCATGACATCAGGCCTATAGCCCGGGAAGTGGTTGTTGCTTCTTAGTTAAACGGTCATTGCCTTTAAAAAATATTTTCATTATTTATAAAGCGTTAGAATTATTATTATTCAGCGGTATCTACTAATAGTATATTCTTCAACGAGTGCAGAATGATGGCTATTATTCACGCGGATGAAGTTTCCAAAACGAGTGAGTTTTGGAATCATCCAAGTGAATAATAGTCATTCTACACAAGTAAAAGACTATACTTTCTCCACGACTAAAAAGAAAAAAACTTTCAGTGAGGATCGAACCTCGATCGTCCGCGCCATAGTCAACAACCACTAGGCTATAGAGCATATTTATGAAAATGTAAAGAGTAAAAATATATACGTAACTCATATTTTTAATCTGATCCCTTACATTTATAAATGAAATTAATTCCGGAAGGCGTACATATTCGCTATCGCTACTGTTGTCCATTTTTTTCTCTTATAATACGTAAAATTATGATTTTATAATTATTTTGACGTTTCAAACGACGCGCTGTCAGAAGCGATTTGCGTTCTTAGGAATTTGATGTTTTAAGGAGACAATAATTTGATTTATTCGTTTTAATTCATTTTAGTATGAATTCTGATAATAATAGAATGTGATTGGCTAACGAGAGTGAATTCTTTTTATTATTCACTGGTGTGAAGAATTTATATCATTATGCAGCTAAATATGTAAAAATTATTTGTGCGTTATTATTTAGTCGTGGAGAAATATTTATATTGATTAGTGCTACTTACCTTGATCATGACTACTGAAATCATAACTGGACATAATCCTTGTCGTTCCATAAGGATGCGCCAACATGAACGCTATCGCCATTTTGTACGGCTTAGGATTCTTGTATGTTAAAATGTTGCTATTGTCTCCTCTTTGTGTGTCGTGGTTGTCTATAAAAGCAACTGCGTCCGTGCCGTCTAACAGACCCCACTCAGTACCCCAATTTTGGAAGAAATGTAAAGGATTTTGACCTTGGAAAGCTTTTCCTAGCTCGTTACCATATCTAAACTCCAAGACTGCACCAAAACTGTTGTATTCGTTTCTCGAAACAGCCTCGCCTCCTACAAGTTCATAAAGACAGGTTTCAGAAACGTTAAATTAGAAGCGGACATTCCATCACTAGAAATATATCTTTCTTTAACTTTCTCTTTCTCTAACAGAAAATTCAAATATCATTCAGATTACAGAACTCTTTCTAGTGGAAATAATTTCAATAATATTTACTACCGACATATTGTATCAAAATCAACAGAATTACCGAGCGATAAAGTCAGGGAACTAGTCTATGTAAAGCCAAAACAATCATGAATAAACCAGAGAAAAGTTGGAACTGTGATCTGTCACTGACTAATTCCATAGCGCTACCGAAGGGATCATCAATTTCCTGATGAACGCGTGTTTTGTTGACTGATCAGATTGAGCGCTATGATATCAGTCGCAATTTTTTCAATAAGAATCAAATACGCTACCGATTGATGATCATTCACTGTCATTTGTCATATGTTAAGAACTAACAGTGCTATTCAAAAGTCCCCTCCCCCCCTCGTATCTTTCGATCGGTTACACTTACATTAAAAAAATTTGGAGGATGAAAATAAAGTGTTGTGAACTTCTCTACGAATGGTAACAGGTGACGTAGATGACTTCACAGTGCCACTCTGGCCAATAATTTTAAATAGAACCTTATGGCAAGTGATATCTCGTTTGAAAGGCATTGACATTGGCTACATAGCCATATTAATTTTGTTTGGGCTTAAACTAATTTTGACGCATAAATTAAATAAATACCAAAATTATTATTTCACATTTGAATATTGAAGATTTTCAGTCCGCCTCTGGATAGTTGTCAAAAAAAATTGACGTTTTAATTTAATAGTATTTTTGCTTTGCAAAGTTTTTCTAAATAGCTTGAATATTTAATTTTATTATTGTTTAACGAGACGTTTAAGAGTTTACATAGGCAAAATGGTACGTACTCAAGCCGACAAAGTAGCAGCTATCCTAATAATTGGCGAATCTAGAAAGAATCTCCATGAAGCGGAACGTTTATTTAATGGGAGGTACCCAGATCGCCAAAGTACTACTTTCTAATCTTGATACACAAAAATAGCTATTTTGTTTGGAGATATTTCAGTTTGTATTTCAGTGATAATTTTTTACTGAATATATTAACCAATCAAATTACTTAATTTCAAGTCATGTGTCAAATTCCATCCAATCACCTCTGTATGACAGCGATAATTTTTTACTGAATATAGTAACCAATCAAATGACTTAATTTCAAGTCATGTGTCAAATTTCATCCAATCACCGCTGTATTACAGCGAAAATACCCTACCTGTGGTGTTTTCAGTTTGGTGTTTATTTTTTATTAAAAATTAATTAAACGTCAAACTGACAACTGGATTAAAAATGTCGCGAATATTTGGTTTTGCATCTAACGATTCAATTAATTTACCAATTGTACTTTTCACAACTGTACTTTTGAATAAAAATGAATAATTTTTGTTTGATTATAACTAATAAATTATTAAACGTTACATTGACAATCAATTTTTTGATATCTACAAAGTAAAAAATTATCAAAGATATTATCAAGCAACACGCTTTCAGCATTCTCTATGACAAAATTATCTCGGTATTATCAAGACCCTAGGGGTATTACTACTGATAATACCCTACATGTGGTGTTTTCAGTCTGGTGTTTATTTTTATTAAAAATTAATTGAACGTCAAACTGACAACTGGATTGAAAATGTCGCGAAGATTTGGTATTGCATCTAACGATTCAATTAATTTACCAATTGTACTTTTCACAATGTAGTTTTAAATAAAAATGAATAATATTTGATTCAAACTAATAAAGTTTGTATTGAAAATTATTAAACGTCAGAGTGACAATCAATTTTCTGATATCCACAATGTAAAAAATTATCTTTTTCTACGACCGTGCGTTTTAACCCACTTTCCCGCACGCATTTTAATTTTGAAAGTGTCACTTTCTCGCACTAGTGCGGGAAAGTAAAATTATGCAAATTTTGACCTCATTAGATAGTTTTTTACTCCGGAAGTTATAACTATTGTTACAACAGGTAAATGAATATTTACGTCCATCAAATAAAATCTACATCTTTTCTAGCTTTTTGTTGCATTTTTAATCTTTGAAAATATAAAATAATGAAGATATTTTGATATAACCCTGTACATTCTCTAAACTAGTTTCACAAAACAACTATCAAACCACCCAGGTTTGATATGAAAAAAATATATTAAATACAATTATTTTATCTGCAAATGACTTAAGACCGTTGCCGTCACCTTCATCGACGTCATCTACTCACCAGTTAACACCAAATAACTCCTCTGGACCGGCAAATTTGAGTAATTCACAGAATTCAACAAATTGTGTTTTTAAAATCAATTTTTATTATAATTAATAGTTTTTGGTTAAAGTTTTGTATATGCATGTTGGAATAAAATAACTTTTGAAAAATGGGTTGGTTTACTTTTTTGTACATACGGTCGTAGAAAAAATTATGTTCCTAACTCATGCGTAAAGTGTCTTTCCCGCTCTTGACCGCTTGCCCGAACTCCGCTCCGCGTCGTTCGGGTCAACTGCAGTCGCGTGTGGGAAAGTATCACTTTCCGCACTAGTTGGGAAAATAACTATATCGAATGCTCCTCGAGTCTTAAAAAATACTCAAAATTTTGTCATAGAGAATGCTTCAAGCGTGCTGCTCGAAGATAATAGCCCTCGGCTATGACAAAATTATCTCGGTATTATCAAGGCGCTAGGGGTATTACTACTGATAAGCACCCCATGGGTGATTATCATTCAAGTCTTAGCGTTTACAATGTAATTTAAAAATATTTTCTGTGAATACCTAAACTTGTCAATTTGACAATTATAAGAAATGTCGGTTTCAAAATTTGGAATTATCTCACCGAATATACCTCGAACATTGATAAATTTTAATAATTTTCCCATAATTTCACTCAAGCACGTTGCTTCGAGCAACACGCTTTCTAAATCTATGACAAAACTATCGCAAATTATCAATGTTCTTGATAACATTGTTAAACATTTCAGTTATCTCCATAATTAATATAATACACACCCATATCTATGACTTCTTGGAAGAAGAAAGGTCTTCCGCTCAAACCGCTTCCGGTCAAATCCTTGACACTACCGTATATAGCTTGCAAATCTGCCGGCCACATATGCTTGGCAGCATCCACGCGAAATCCTGCTACGCCCAAATCTACCAGATGATTCAAATATTCAACAATTTTTTGACGAACGTAGTCCTTGCTCTGAAAAAATTGACAAAAATAAAAATTGGACGAAATCAACAATTATATCCAGGAGCAGAGATTTCAAACCAAATAATAAACAAAATAACAATTTTATTCACCCTTCCCCTTCTGTGTAGCTGCCTCAATCATTTTCCTTGCCTTTCTAGATAAGTACTTTTTTCATTTGAGACAAATAAAGCCCTTTAGGCTAATAGAGCTACCAATAATTATTAAGTACTACTACAGTATATGTATAAAAAACAAACAATTTTGGTAGTTAATTAGCACGTATACTTTGGCAAGTTTATCTGAAGCCGTGAAATGAATACAGTCAAAAACATTCGATATTGCCACGTTTAACTATGAAATAGCTAAAGTGCTAAGTATGTAGTGATGATAATGAGAAAAGGAACTTTTTATTATTAACAATATTGACAATATTAAACGTTAATTCTTTAATGTGCTTGTTCCCTTGGATTTTTTCTATCACATTATTCTTTCAATTTATGAATATCAAGTTGATGTTAACCATAGAACTTACAGTTAAATACGAGAAAGTGGTGTTCCCGGTTCCGTTATTCTAACCATAGATTCCATGATTCCAACTGACAACTGTATCATGATTTTTCATGTTTGCTTACATTTTGCAACAAAGATTATTTCAACTTTAAATTTGATTGTGTTATTATCGTTTAGGGTGAAATCGAGAAGCTTATTTGATTGATATTTATAGTAGCTTAGTAGCATCCAGGTTCTGTGTGTATTATATTTCATTGTTATTTTCAATGGATATTGAGGAACTTGACGAACTCTTCGATGAAGAGCTTGGAGCTTGGCGAAATATTTGAATTTGTAGAGTACGAAAGACGACCAAATACTGTTGGAGCTCGATGATGTAGAGTTTATTACTCGGTTTCGACTATCTAAATCCAGTGTTCTCATGATACTCCAACAAATTCCAGCTTTTCTCGCCAAGTCACAGCATCCGTCTTTTTGCATTCTATTATACTTTTATGGTGAACGGCTACTTTTATAAGTACCTAATTGTCGCTCTGACTCCGTGAAATTGGGTTATCTTTTTTGTTTTGTGGACATGCTCAAATGCAAACAACTCAACAAAGCACAACATAGACGAAATAAAAATAACAGTACCACAATTTTGACACTGACAAGTGAAATTTTCCACGATGTTGTCAGAGTAAACTTACGATAAAATAGAAAACTAATAACTTTCACCTCTATATTCTTGATTTAGTGTGTTATAACAAAATATGCGAATAAAATTAATAATACTAATAATATGTATATTTCATGTAACGGGTGATCCTCCTCACACCAAATTAAAATGAGAAATTTACACTCTGACAACATTACACCCACTTTCATAACCCGAACAAGGTTGTCAAATGCGCAATTACACTTAGCCTCCAGTTAGCTAGCTGTCGGTTATGTGGTGCATTGATAAACGCTTTCTATTGTAACCGAGACTTTAACTGGCGGCTAGAGATAGCTGAGGGCTACGTAGCTGACATATTTAACCGGGCATTGATAAACCCGCCCATATACTGGATCTATTATATTGTGGTATTTTTTCAAGTAAAGCCAATAACTTAAGTTTCTCCGATAGGCATGAAGGTAATATGTCAAATCAGGAGGAAGAGGCCTGAAAAAGGAAACGGAAAAACCCAAAATATATGGGGTGTCCCATTGAAGAAGAAAAAAAGTTTGTCATATCTATTAATCTGAACCCCCTAAAAATAAATTGTATTCTACACTGTATAGTTTGTTTTTCCATAGATAGTTGAGATGGCAGCTTGGTTTAATTTTGTAAAATCGCCCTATATTTTGGAAATGTAACAGCTTACTAGAAAACTGGTTGGGCCATGGCGTGCTTAACAGAAGAAATAAGTCTATTATATCTTAACTACTTTTATCTCCTTTATCTTTTAAGATAAATACCTTCCAAAACCATTAAATTTATTATGAAAGTAGTGAAATGTGATGTGATGTGATGTGATGTGATGTGATGTGATGTGATGTGAT
>CAJUYG010000779.1:108269-131834 GCA_910591675.1 Galerucella calmariensis
AAGATATTGGTCTCGGGAAAATAAACATCTAACCATTCCAATCCGAATGCAGTATCCGCAGAAGCTAAATGTTTGGACGGGTATTCTAGGTGACCACATTATATGTCCTTTTTTCATTGAGGGGAACTTAAATTCCGCCAAATATTTAGACTTATTACAAAATCAAGTAATTCCTGCAGTTCTCCTTATACCCGATGTTGATCTCAACAGAATTTGGTTCCAACAAGATGGTTGTCCAGCCCATAATTCAAGGATAGTAATGGATTTTTTAAATTTTACATTGCCCGAAAAAATTATTAGTACTAATGGTACAATTAAATGGCCTCCAAGATCACCTGAACTAGCTCCAAATGATTTTTTTCTTTGGGGATTTTCAAAAAGTAACATTTACCAGCATGCATTTGAAAGAGCTAGTAATTTAAATGAATTGAGGGTGAAAATACAGAACG
This sequence comes from Galerucella calmariensis, assembly GCA_910591675.1. Lineage (NCBI taxonomy): Eukaryota > Metazoa > Arthropoda > Insecta > Coleoptera > Chrysomelidae > Galerucella > Galerucella calmariensis. The sequence goes on from CAJUYG010000779.1 coordinate 108,719, forward strand.
TTTGTGCCAGCATTACGCCAAATAATCTTAGAGATATGAGATCAAATCTTTATCACAGATTTGGCTATTGTCTGGCACAGCAAGGTGGTTTATTTGAGCACTTAATTCATTAAAATTATGTTTACCTTTGGAATAAATTTTTATTTTTATTTTTTCAGGAAGTTTATATTTTATGTTTAGAATAGGTGTAGGTACCTTATTTTATTTTTTCAATTTAATTTATTAATGGAAGGGATTTTTAGTTTATTAATTGTGGTTCTCTCAAGAAATGCTGTTTTATTTTCAAGTTACAATGACTAAAATAATATCCTATTTAATTGTAGTTAGAAATTGTCAACTTGGTCTGAAATGATCATGTTGACAAAAATGAATTTTAAGATTTACAGGTTACGTAATGATTGTATTTTTATATTTCTTTAACGTCCTCACTCCTTACGTCTTGGGAGCATACTGAATTACCATTTACCACCACCAACTAGTTAAAATAGGAGGGCAATGAGCAGTCGGGAACTCTCGGGAATAAGCTTACGCCCCCTAAGGTGAAACAAAGTGATGATTGTGCACAATTATTCTTCCTCTCTCTTTCATATATCCTTGTCGTACTTGTGTAATTCGTACCTAGGTTCCAAAGCAGATTTCGCATGCTGTACATATCATAATGTTGCCATTTACCTACATAATTATCAAGGTTACAAGTTACAAATACCTACTTCTATTATTGTCTTTACACTTTCATTTTCTAATTGATGTTAATACAATAAAATATATTCTCAATGATATTAAAATCAATTGTTCATGACAAAGTATTTACAGCAGCATCCCTAATTCGTATGGTTGAAATAATACCCTTCTTGGTGTGCGTCATCGATTGTGTCCGGGTTTTCGGCATGTCGTTTATTTTATTTACTATTTTGACATATAGCTAACCTTAAATTTGATAAATAAAATCATCAGGATCGTATTCAGCCCAATTCGAAAAGGCTATGCAATTAATTATCACCAGCTTCTTTTTCCAACAGGAAATACTTGAAAACTTTCATAATACTGATGTTTTTCCGTGTATCCATGCATATTTTTGTATTATTTAAATAAATAAATCAATAGGATTAATATTCATTTTGCATAAATAATAATTGACCGTAAACAACAAAGTACAGACCTGTCGAGAACTGTCAGTGTGACAGTAGAAACAGACGTGAGACACATCGCCGCTACGAAAGTAACGCCTTCATAGTATTTCAAATTCTTGATTGATAGGTTGAGCTTGCGCGTAACATCAACCAATTAAATTTTTGTAAGTCAAAGATGAGGGTTAAGATTTGTAATACATTTAAACGGTTCATTATTGAGATATTTTGATAAGGATTAATCACAGACCTGCCTTTTTCCCATTTCTTCCTACGCAATGTGTTAGAAAGACATTAACAATCGATGACGCACACCAAGAAGGATTAGATTATTTCAACAGGCACGTTAGAATCGGTGCAACCATGGTGCAACTACTAAACTAGTTCAAAATACGTTCCAACCGTTTGGTAAGAGATTACCAGTAATTATATTAATCTCTCTCACGCATGCGCATTAAATAGTTCAATTACTGTTTACGTACGATAATTGCTGGTTGGAACGAACCTACTATAAGGTCTGTTCCAATCGCAATCAGAAACGATCATTTAACACCAATTAGAAGGGACAACATAACTTGTCTACCAATTTTGGCATATTTGCGCCTCAACAGTACAAGGTATATATTCTCCGTCCACGAGCTCAATCCCGGACTGAAGAAGACACCAGAATCACAATCAATAAGTCATGTCTTCCAGTAACGGAAGTGTAAAAAATGTGACAGTAGCGACATATTGTGATTGTGATTCAGTTCGTGATTAAGCTTTGAGCTCGCGTACGGAGAACATATACCTTGTACTGATGAGGCGCAAATAGGCGTTTAATATCTTGTAGATATGCCAAACCCGTTTGACTTTGAAGTGTAATTCAATATCCGTCCGAGCCTATAGCCCGGAAAGTACCTAGTTGTTGCTTCTTAGTTGAACGGTCACTGTCTCCTTTTTTTAAGACCGACCAGAAAATATACACTTTCTGGACAATTTTTCGTCCAGAAAATAACGTTTTGCCGATTAAGACCGGAAAATGGACGCTAGGGATCGAAAATAGCTATTTGTATTACTAGGGAGGAAAGTGCCACTTTTCCTCCCGCAGGATGTAGTTTACATCCAAGGGGGGAAAAGGCACTTTACTCCCATGTGATACATATGATTTTTCCTCCTACCCACCTTTTTTTGAAAATTTATTTACGGCACAAATAGATAATGAATATAATTAAGAACACAAGAATTATTTATTAAACAAATTTATCAATATATGTTATACAATTAAGTACATAGTATTGTTTAACTATATTTTGGAATTATTTAGGTTAATATTGAATGTGCAGTTTTGAGCAGCACTTATATGAACACCATTGGAAGAAGATAGGGTTTGAACAGGAGCATTAGTATTTGAAATATTTTCGCTTAGTACATTGTAATGGTGGTAACTTCTAGAAGTGTTTGGCTGATTTTGATCAAGTCAGGTTCTACATTATTTCCCATAGTTTTATCAGAAATTTTTCTTTTTTTGTGTAAGATTGTTCTACATAACCTTCTGCGATATTAGTTGATTTCCAACCGCCATGCTGTTTTAGAGGTAAAATATCCCCACCAGCGTTTACTAACAGAGTTGCTGAAGTTCTTCTGAAACTGTGCCCTGTGTAATGTTTGGCATTTGGAAGATTGAGATACTCTGCAATTTTTTGTGGTATTTTGGATATACTATTTTTGCCAACCACTTGATTTATACATTCGCCTGCTTTAAAGCATACCAACAATCGTTTATGCTCAGTTTTAGGACGTAGACAGATATACTTTTTAACGATTTGAACAAAATTTGGGCCGTTACCTGTTGTAGTATTGATAACGAAAGTTCGTTGTTTATAAGTTTTTGAAGTGTGGATATTTATGACTAAAAAATTGTCTTTCTCTTCAATATCATTCATAGTCCTTTTAATAAGCTCATCACATCGACATGCTCCAGAAATTCCAATAACAAGGACCACCTATGAATATTTTACATCAAAAATTAAGTTATGAAATCAAACAAATTTGTAATTACAATGTAGATTTTACAAAATAAATTTATTTGATTTCATAACTTACTATGGATCTACATCAAGTAAAAGCCTCATCTATTCAATTTTTCAAAAATTAAATTATTTGCATGAGATTTCATTTCTTACCTTCATTAATAAAAAAACATCATCGGGGGCTTCCATTAAGAATGTATTTATTTCTTCTCTTGTAAAAGTTTTAGCTTTATTTGGTTTGTATCCGGCATTTTGGCGTTTTTGAAATGCAATCAACTTTGGATATTTAATATCGACATTGTCCTTCATTTGTATCATTGTGAGTAGCATTGAATATTTAGACCAAAGTGTTGAAGCTTTTAATGATTTTCCTTGTAGTGAAAAATATGCCAGTAAAACATTCTCTGAATATTTATGTATCTTGTTGTCTTCAGCCCATTACTTATATTGTGCATATTGTTTTCATACCTGTCTTTAGATTTTTGTGGTAGTAAGGTTAATGACGCTATGTTAGCTTGTTCCTTAATATTAGGTGGTGTATTTGGAAATTCAAAATCACTTGAATCGCTCTCCGTTTTTCAAAAATTCAACTAAGTTTAATGAATGTAGCGACTTTGCACCTCAAAAGTCAATCGCCGTGTTTACTGTCAGTGAGCCACAGCATACTATGCTTTTCTTATTCTGAACTCAAAAAACGTATATCTCAGATTCCTGAAGTTGAAATTTGTATTGAAGAACTACGTTGAAGTAACATTGATTTTTGATTTTTACCAAAAAACAGGATATACAGGATGTTCTAGAAATTATGGAAACAATATGAATATAATGAACTCACAAGTTTCATCGTTTACAACTTACTTGAAATGAGGGGGAGGAAAAGTATGAGTTTCCTCCCTGATTTGAGGGAGGAAAGTGAGTACTTTCTATAGGGGTAGGAGGAATAAGCATTTGCGACAACAGGTAGACGCTTGAGATATTTAGCAGAATATTCATTATTATAGACAAAGGTACGGTACCCTTCGTGCGGGAGTCCGACTGGCAACATCTACTTATAACAAAAAATTAGTAAAGACATAAAATTGAATTGGTACAATTATGAATAAAATTGTTGAAAATATTCAATTTCAAGTTTATTCAATTGTTTATTTTCTAGATTTTTTCTTAAATGGGTCGTAGGAAAAATATACTGTTCGACTAGTGTGGATTGTCCATATCGCACTCCGCCTATGGCATCGTGCTCAAACTTCGTCCTCGTGCGATATGGCCATCATATCCACACTAGTTTCACAAACTACTATTCTGGTCTCACCAAGCTTCCAAGCTTGTCTCGACCTGAAAATCACTACTTTCCAATCTTGTAACGTAAATTACTATTAAGTATCAGGATAATTATTATTCTGCGATAAATATTATAATATTAATATTTTATTGAAACTGTTTAATAGGATAATTTGAAGGATGTACAAAAACAAAATACTCGAGATTAAATTGATGGCGTAGGTACAGCTGATTTTTTTATATTTATCTCTGTTTTTATCTGAATATTATTGTTTCAATTTGTCGAGATTGCCAGTGAAGTGAGCAAATAAATATTTGATGCACTTTAAATTGTCAATGATATTTTAATGGAGGATAGATCGTATTAGAATAGTATATTATGCAACGATCATGTAATGATGGTTATTAATACACGAGCATTAACCAGGATACAAAACGATTCAAAGGCGAGAATTCCACCGATAATGCCAAAAATTGTAGTTGGGAATGAAAAATATAAATTCCAAAAACCGATTATTTTGGGGCTCTTCTTCTACGGTTTCTGTCTCTCTGCTTTGTGCTGAAATTGCTACCGTTTGTTTAAAGTTTTTTTTCTGCCGTTTAGATTACTTGAATGGTTTTATAAATAATATATATTCTATTTTGCTAGTGAGTAAAAGTTTTAGTGGCCAACCGTTCGAGATTTTCTGGAGTGAATAAGAAAAGGAATTTGTAATATAAAATTACAGGGTAAAGCATAAGTGAGAACGAATAGTATATTTTGTTGATCACAATACGAAATTGATTTCCGTTAATAGTGTGAAAGTTCTGAATTGTTGAAAATTTAGTACCGACTTGTTTTGAGAGAATTTTCTTTTTGATAATAATTACTTGTTCGCAGGTTTTTTTAATAGTGTTTCTTTTAATAAACATTTTTTTTGAGCCCTAGTTGAACGCTTAATACACGATACCAATTATATTGGATATTAAATTTTATTTTTATACCTATTGTCCTGTCCAAAATTACCCAAATAAATTATAAATTTTCACCGAAACTTTGAAAATTTAAAACTGATCGTGTGACAGATATGAGACCGTTACCACAAGCTGTCCAACCTTCAGCAGGGTGTAATTTATTTTGTTCTCTCAAATCATTTTCTTTGCTCTATAGTTTTTCCGAAACTTTGAATTTGGAAACTGATCGTGAGGCAGATAAGAGGCCGTTGCCACAAGCTGTCCAGCCTTCAACCGGATGTAGTTTTGTTCTCTCAAATCATTTTTGAAAAAGCACATCTAATCAGACGTGCTTTTAGGAAAGTATTCTGTATTTTTTTTTATATAATGGAGTTTTTAGTTATTATTTTTTAATCACAAGTTTTGTTCTGATGAAGTTTACGAAGCGCAACGAAAGCTCAACAAAATAAAGTGTGTACTTTAAAATAAGTATTATTCTCTAAAAAAAACACTAAATATAATCACAGTTAGTTATATATATAAATATATGGTTTGGTAGTATTTCCAAACCCCCCCCCACCATATTCCTGTCCTACCGATGCATACTATTATTTTTTGGCTTCAACTCTGCTAACCAAGGTATTCATTTATTCTGTTTGGTACCACTGATATATTAAATTTACCATTTTTATAATTTTGAATATATTTTGTCCCTGTATATACTGAATCTATCCTGAAATATACGAACCGATATAAGTAATAGGTGTTTCCTTAATACTCCGTAACAAAACCGTCTAAGGATTTATAGTTTTCTTTAGAAGTGTTGAATTCAACGAGACCCCTGGAATTTTCCGTAACCTCCATCTGAGGCTATTTGGAACTCTCGACGCTAAGTGTCAAGGAGCCGTGGAGCAAACCACGTGAAAATCTGGCGCCCGAGCATCTATTTGAAAGGTTTTGCATCGAAGGTATCCAAAGTGACGTGTTTAGTTGGTAAGAACCTGAGTGTGGTGAGAAATCACGTCACAATAGCTCCATGGTCTTCATATTTGGTCGTGATCTTTTCGGTTTTTTATGAAGTCAATGCGATATCTGCTCTTTTTTTGACTAAAGCTTTAATAACAATATGAATCTCCTAGCCTGCAGTTTTTAGAATTTCTACAAATGTGGCTTACTTTACAAAGAAATGTTCTCGCCAAAAATGTGATATGTAGTTATCAGTAGTTTCTTTTTATATCATTCATTTTTGCTAAAAAACGTATCTTTTTTGCTCGTCGATTTTTCCAATATGTTGACAAAAATACAGGAAGACTCAGTACGCTGTCCGTGAATTAGGTTTTTCTTATAAATGGTTGGTGAAACATGATATTTCAAGGCCATAGTGAAAAAGACTTCAATGAGAAACTATATTCCATTGTGAGAAGTGATATCGTGGTATCAATATTTTATTAAAATTGTATGATAGGATTATTTGAATGATGTACAGCAACAACGCACTCGAGATAAATTGATCGCGTGCATCAGAATCTTTGATATTTATCTCTGTTTTTATCTGAATATTTCAATTTATCGAGATTGAGTGTGGAATAGGCAATTGAATACTTGATGCAATTGAAATTATCCATCATATTTTAATAGTACACAGTTCTTATTAGAAATACTTCTTCATTTCATACCAGACTGTCAAAGAGCCATTAAAAAACTGAGCACTTCTATAATCAAATATGGTATGGGAGTGCTACTACTACTACTAAATGTGCAGGCGAGCCTTGTCCTGGACAAACTCAAGCCAAGGTTCCGGCACTGAGGCCACTAGCGGGCCCATTGTGCCATTCCTGCTACCTAGACATCCATGAAGCCGAGCCCTTCAATAAAGGCCACAACCTTTTTCAATGGATGTCTGCTTGTGTTTCCAGGGGCCATAACTGAGACTCCGAAGATTCACCTGCTTAGTATAGCCCAGTGTGGACACTCTAAGAGAACATGGACTGACGTTTCGTCAGTCATGCCGCAACCCCTACATAGGGAACTTTACTCTACTCCTAAGTTGTGGAGCAGTGCCCTGTTAGGAGTCCTGCTATCTTCCTTAGCCTACTCCTTGGTAGTTCAGTAGGGTCCCTGGCGTGTCCATCAGTCCATCCCTTCAGTAGAAGTTTGGATTGTCTAGGACCCTGCAGAGCATTCCAATGAGCGAGGTGCTGATTCCTCAGCCACTTCTTCCTCTTCTGGCGTATTTTTTGTTTTGTTAGGCACAGGGTCGGGCCCGGGCCGCAGAAAGGAGCTGCCGCCCATTCCGCAGCCAGTGCATCCGCCATCTCGTTACCTTCAAAACCAGAGTGGGCTGGAATCCAATCTAGCCGCACCACGTTCCGCCTTGCAAGATTAGCAAGTCGTTCTCGACATTCGTTAGCAATTCCTGAATTGCTGGTATACCCACTCAGGGCTTTAATTGCTGCCTGACTGTCGGAGTATATGGTTATGCGTCGATCTACATAACCTCTGTCTAGGTTTATCTGCGCACATTCCAAGATAGCATATATCTCGGCCTGATATGCAGATACACCATCACCCAATGGTACACAAACTTGTGTTCTTGGGTTCCTGGAGTAAATTCCAGCCCCTGCTCTATCACCGGAGCATGAGCCATCTGTGTACCAGACGGTCCCATTAGGATGTGTATTCATCTCTTTTTCCCAGGACTCTCTATCCCGTATCATGGCCCTTTATGGGGTAGCGAAGTAGTACTTAAGGGAGTGCTTATAAAATCTTAATCAACTGGGCCAGAACAGCATCGTCACCTCACTGTGGGTTCCAGAAAATGAAACAGCAGATAAACTATATAGCAATGAAAGGGAGCTTCGTTATAAGCGCCAACGGAATATTGGAAGTAATAGGCAGCGCTGAAAAGAAAGGAAAATCTGACCATTGAAAAGATCTACTTGATAAGCCAACGAACGTATATATAGCAAAAGAACCATTATCAACCGGACACAAGGTGGTGAATACTATTATCATTGATCGAGCACCAAAATTATTTCGCGAGGGGATTTGCCCCGGACGAATTAAGGTGCGATGCTTATAAATGTCTTCCTCACCATGGTGTATATACAATTTTTTCCACGACTACTACTACGAAAATTAAAAATAATTCACAAACGCACCACGAGAAACGTTCACCGCGTCGTCTGATTGACAAGTTTACTGTCAGTTTTCGATATATTATGAACGTACTCGTTATGTCATCAGTCATTTTTGGTTGAGCGCGAATTTCAAACTAATGGCATCTAAATTCAAATAATTTTATACTGATAGGTTATTGCTAGCAGCAAATATGTTGCACAAGTTTTTGTTGAACTACTGCCCCTGAATTCTTAAAATATTTGAATTTGACCTAGGTTAATAATAATAGAGAAACTTATCAACTTCTCAGTTGGCTAGAAAAAGCAATAATTGTCAACTTCACAGCTAGTAGTGGAGAAAATATAATTACTTGCGTAGAGCTGTTGGGATTGAAGCTTTTTGTAATGGAATTCAATCATGACTCATCCTTGGGTCTCTGAAATAATCCAATCCTGGAAATATCATTTTCCAATGCTTTGTATATACAGCTGGGGGACTATTTTTAGCTAGCATACATCCAGCCACTGTGCAATGTTTAATCAAATGGATGTTGTCTAGTGATGAGCAAAATTGGTCTTGGTCTTGCTGTCTTGGTCTTGGTCTTGCGAAAGAGCAAGACCAAGACCGAGACCAAAACCATTCTTCGACTCGCAAGACCAAGACTAAGACAGAATGAACAAGAACAAAACTAATACCAAGACCGACTATGCAAGACCAAGACTAAATACGCAAGACAACCAAAAAATTCTTTTTCACAGTAACTATATGAGATAAAATATTTGTAACAGCGTCAACATATGCTTTTCTTGGAACAATATAAGTTGGCATGTCGAATTGTCAGTTTTCTCTACTAGATTTTAACGATATACATGAAAAAACAAAGAAGTCACTGTTTAAAAAAAGGATCTACAAAAATATTCGAAGAGTACATAATGTCTTAATGAACTTTTTTTAATTTAAAGATGGTAAATTTAGGTTTAAAAATGTTTGTTGCATGAAAATAAAATGTTTACAAAATGTTTTGAAATATATTCGTTAAGAAATTATGGCAAGACCAAGACTAAAACCAGGACCAAACAAAATACAGCAAGACCAGGACCAAGACCAAGACCGAGACTGTTCGAGTCTTGGTCTTGGTCTTGCTTTGCTCATCACTAATGTTGTCTATAAATGATGTGTAGATTCCGAGTATTTAATCATGATTTAATCATTCAAAGTAACCATGTGAAGCATGGAGACTTCAAAAGGAGATTGAACTCCATGTATTCCAATTTTTGGTCATGGCAGAGGTCGGCAGTTTAAAACCTGTACAAAATATCTGTCGGCAGAACAATAACAGCCAATCATGAATCTCGAGCTCATGCTGTTTTAAAGGACATGTCCACGTGACGTCACAAACTATTTTGATAGGAGCCTGGTGGTAAAACAATAAACAGAGCGTTCAGAACACGTGGTACTTAATAGTGAGATTATATGCTGATTTATATTGATAGATCGTGTTTGAGTTTAGTTGATTTTGCTTCAGTGTACTTCTAAAGTTATTTCAATTGTTGAGCTTGCATATTTAATAATATATAATATAGGTTAATAGTTGTTTGTTGTTGATAATTTTTCATCGTGTCTATTGTTTATTGTTTTATCACAGGGGTATTGGCAAGTGTCAACTGTCGTGGACTTGCCCTATTGGTTGCTGGCTGCTTTGACAGTTCGCGGTTCACGTCTGAGGTTAGGAAATAGAAATAGCAAAGCCAGTCACTCTAAAAACGTTTACATATCTGTTGGAATTTATTTAGCTTAGTCACACAAAGTTCACTGACGGGGATTTACCAATTGCTTCAGCTGCGGTTATCATACTTAAGAATGAACAAAAAAGACGGCGCAAACGTTGATTTTGGGTACTGTTGTGACGGTGCATTTCTGTGGTGCAGAGTAGTTCTCGAGTGACACAAGAACATTACGTAGTAGACAGTTGACGTTGGCGCGAACAAAACTCTCTTTCCCTCGACGAACGAGCGAGCGTATTGAAGCGAAGGCAGTTCATAGTTAAGGACTGCTAAAGCGTTTCCTGCATGTGTGACATACAACTGTTTTCCGCCTACCAATAAACCAAAAAATAGGAAAATATAACAAAAAACAGACATACTTTGAAGTTTCATTTAAAAATTCATTTGAAATTAATTAAGTGACAAATGGTGAAGATCGTGGCTTTATAAATTTTCCGCCCTTAGGCTGCTAAACAATAATTTCCGCTCTATTTTTACATTACATTACATTCAGAATTGTTTTCAGTTAACAAATAATTCAATTAATTTATAATATTACACTTTTTACATTGCTATGGTCACGACGCTTATACTAAATATCATACAGACACGTAATAAAAGTTGCATATACTGTAGTGAGCAAGTATAGTTGTAATAGGACTAATGAAGAGGTTTTCGCAAAGAAATCTATAATAAGGCTATTCACAAGTTTTAGAAGTGAATTATCTCAATATTCTTTCTAAATAATCTGTTATTTGCAAATAAATCTAGTCGAATATCAATCAAATAGATATTTTTAATCGTAAACTTCCAATAAGTACATATTCAATAGATGAAGAGCGTTTCACAATATTACGTTGACTCGGCATCAGGTATTTAGGATTTAGTAGTCTAACTTTATAAATCCCACATTTTACAGATCCGTAGTCGGTAAAATTTAGATAATAAAAAAAATATCAAATTTATTTTGTGAAAAAATCACTGAATTTCCCGAAACAAGTTCAACTTTTATTTATCAATAATTGAAATTGGGCAAATTAAATTGCTGAATCATAAAGGGTGGCTCACCATATACGCTTGGGTTTACTATATCTAATTGGAATATGTTATCAAGAAATGTTTCAAATAAAATAAATGTAGTTTAATAATGGCCACATTTAAGAAATATATTGTACCATACAGGGTATCTGCAGAACAGTGGAAGGTATTAAAGTTACATTTTTTAAATAGTATCCAAAAGGAATAAAGTGATTCACTATATGACTGTAGATAAACTGAAAAGCTGGCAGTGAATAAATATTTAATATATACTGATATTATTCACGTCAATAGGTCCATTACCTTACAACAAATGAACTAATTCTATATTATTTACAACTAACTATTCAACCCAAATATATCCCAGTATCACTACATTGACATTAACATTTGGACAGTTAGGTATATACAACCTTAATAACATTCTTAATTGAATTTTTAAACCTATCAATAGGAATACAAGAATTTTTTTTTTAAATTAATTATTAAAAAGTGATCTTGCAGACTTCATGGAAACATTAAATATCTTGAAAACTACAAATTTTTGGAACTTTAGTTCTTTACGTCAGGTTATGTTTGAGCGACCGAAGGTCGCGACGCAAAAGATCTGACCGTTACGTTACGTTATGTTACGTTGCTTCGTTATTTGCCTTACTTGCGTGCGTGTGCTCTCTCCTGAGTCTCTCTCTCTCGTTTACGAAGCAGCTATTCATATGCTTCGGCCGGGAATCGAAACCGGGTCGCTCGCGTGGCAGGCGAGCATTCTACCACTGAACCAACGATGCTACATTAAAATTCAATGCAAAGCTGGTATTTGCAGTGCTGGTGATCTACTTGAATTTGTTCGGATACATTTTTACTTTAATGTGGTTTGCTAGTTAATTTAGCTCTTTCTGGTATTCTTCTACCAGTCTGGATGTTACCTTGCGGCTGTTTAAAGCTGCAAGGGCTGCCTGGCTGTCAGTTAGTATGTTTATCCTATGAGTGTCAGTCATATGTTAGTTAATTCTGACACATTCTAAGATAGCATAAATCTCTGCCTGAAATACATAGGTATGTTCTCCTAGTGCAGTCTTTCCCAACGTGGGCGATAGCGCCCACTTGTGGGCCTAAAGGGGAGCGGTAAGAGACCCAGAAAAAAAAGGGGGTGTTGTGTAGGGCTTTGGGGTCGATTTATAATTTCATCTACCTAGCTAGGAAGACTCTTAGACACCGACTGAGCTCTCGACTCTCGACTACAACTTGTGAACATCAACTAATATTAATTAAGATATAGCTCAAACTCAGTTCGATATAATAGACCGCAGGCAATCATGTTTAAACAAGTTTTTGTTAAATAACCCGATCTGTACATTCCTGTATCAATCGGCTGGTTCTATAATACTTGTTCTTGCTTGTCTAGTACGATTGGGCGTCGAATGAGATGAACGAGTTTATGCACGTTCAGTGCTGCCAGATGTAACATAATTATCGAATTGTAACATAATTTTATCCCAAACTAAAGTTGAAATTTCACTTGTACCATAATCGATAATTGTAACATAATTTTACTGAGGCATAAACTGATATTAATTTTTTAAATAAAACGCTAATCTATATTTTTTAAGTAAAATAACATGGGACATAAATATCACCACAACGATGTAACGGCGAATGCTAAAACCATGGAGACTATAGGAGTATAGGCTATAACTTTGAAGTTACTTTTGTCAGATATAAAGACAATGTCTTCAAATAATATTTATCAGAAGGACGATTAAGACGATGTCGAAGTTTGCTTTAAATAGGTTTTTTATTTTTATGATTTTTTTGACTATGATTACGTTGAGTTAATGTTTAGAAGAGTAGATGAGTGGATGAGTTTTTCTTTCTTTTTTTTATATACTTTATTACATAGTTTATGTTTCTAAGTTTATATATTTTACCAGAAACATTTTATTATTAATAGAATAAATTTTAAAAAATCCGTGCATAATATTTTCTTATTATTTTAAATTATCCTGTGTGTAACATAATTTTCTGAAAAATTCGATAATTTTAGCGGTTTTTAAGTATGTTTAAAAAGGGGGGCGTTAAAAAATAATTTATTCTTAAAGTGGGCAGTAGACAAAAAAAGGCTGGGAACCCCTGTCCTAGTGAGAAGGAGCGTCTTGTGTTTCTCATTTCACTATACACCCCTGCTCCTGTCCCTTCCCCAGTCTGTGACCCTTCTGTGCACCAGGTCTCTCCTCGGGGAGTCTTCAGTCTGCTTGGGTCTTGCCAGTCCTTTCTGTGAGGTATTTCTACCTCATATTTGGGACTGGGGAAAAGTTTAGTGGCCATATATTCTGTTTTCATATCTAAAATGGCTCCACTTATGATGTCCTTAATGGATATGTTTCCTGATCTAACTATTTTGTTGCTCAGGTTACTTTGCTGCCTAAATAGGGGTGTAATGGAGGAAGGCCAAATAAGGCTTCTAGTGCTGCCGTTGGCGTGCTTCTCATGCACCCTGCAATACTGAGACAAGCAAGTTTTTGCACCTTGCCTAGTCTCATCATTGCATTCTTTTGTGTCGTCTTTGTCCACCAGACCAAAGACGATGTTATTATTCCAAACCTTGTAAGAGATCAAGTTTTGTGTATGATTCTCCAAAAAACAGGTTATCTTTTAACAAATACTCCTGAATGTCCTGTTTAATGCCGTTGTTATATAAACCATAATTATACTTTTACCACTATAGTATTTGGCAACCTGTTTATTATGGAGCATGTAGGTATTATTAACATTCTTTGTTTATAGCTGCTACTCTCACAGGTTAATATAAATAAGGTATTTTGGATTATACATAGTTGACATTAGGTGACGTTAATAGGGTTCAACTATACTAAGAAAAACATTCTCTCCTCTGGCTGACAACTTAAATTCTCTATCGGGAGTAACGTTTTGGGGAGATGAGGCTTTCTCTATTCAGTAAATTTTTGGAACTTTAGTTCTTCACGTCAGGTTATGTTTGAGCGACCAGGGGTCGCGACGCAAAAGATCTGACCGTTAATTTACGTTACGTTATGTTACGTTGCTTCGTTATGTGCCTTGCTTGCGTGCGTGTGCTTTCTCCCGAGTCTCTCTCTCGTTTACGAAGCAGCGATTCATATGCTTCGGCCGGGAATCAAACCCGGGCCGACCGCGTGGAAAGCGAGCATACTACCACTGAACCACCGATGCTATATTAAAATTCTATGCAAAGCTGGTATTCGCAGTGCTAGAGATCTACCTGAATTTGTTCGGATAAATTTTTACTATTATTTCCATAATTTTTTTTGCGCGATTAAGGGGTCTAGCTACTTTTCGAAATACAGGGTGTTGAAATTTTGAAAACTTGAATGTTTTAATTCGATAACTTTAAAATGGATGGATAAATTGATTTGACATTTGGCAGGTAGTTTTTAAATGTAAAAGGCCATATTTTGATAGAAATAGTAGTTTGTGCAACAAGTGTGGATATGATGGCCATATCGCACGAGGACGAAGATGGAGCACGACGCCGTAGGCGGAGTGCTCAATCGTTCAAGTGCGATATGGACAATCCACACGAGTCGAGCAGCATATTTTTTCTACGACCCACTTAGGAAAAAATCTAAAAAATTAAAATTTCTATAAACTGTAATATAACTTCAAACTAAAAATTTAACAATTCAATTTCATGTTTCCACTAATTTTGTGGTAAACGAATGTCCAATTTTTATAATGCTAAGGTCTCCTTTTTTAAATATACGATGCTGTTATAAGTAGATGTTGCCAGTCGGACTCCCTCATGGAGGGTACCGTACCATTATCTATTCTATAATAATGAATATTCTGCTAAATATTTCAAACGTCTACCTGTTGTCGTTAGCAGAATGATTATTTAAAAATAAAATTAACATTAAAAAAAATTCCTCACGGGGAATCGAACCCGGGTTTACCGCGTGAGAGTCTGGTGTGCTTACTACTCAACCACCAAAGAATATGTAAATTGTTTATCTATAACGTCAGATGTATTACATAACTTTTGCTTAAAATGAACTAAAGTTCCTACCGTGTGTCCCGCGACACGTTCTACCTTTTTTTGCGCGATTGATCTTTTTTGTTTATTTACAGCATCGGTTGTCAGGACGGTAGGTTGTGTTTACTGGTTTCTAAGTTTACCACGTCGGTAAGTGATTTACTTACTGTTCAGACGTCGAAAAGTAATGAATAAAATAAGTAAATAAAAACAATTCCATCAAAATGCAAAATATATTTTAAACTGATCGAGAAGTATAAATGTCACTTTTGACATTTCGTTAATATCGAAGAAATTTAAATTATTTTATTCGGAATTTATTTCAATACTATCGCGCAAAAAATGGTATAAGCATCTCGAACGTTAGGGGTAATTACAACGTTTGCATGTAGATTCCTCTCGTGAAATTGGACAAAATTATATGAGGATTAAGGGGTCTAGCACATTAACTTTTCGAAATAAAGGGTGTTGAAATTTTGAAAATTTGAATGTTTTAATTCGATAACTGGATGGATAAATTGATTTGACATTTGGCAGGTTGTTTTTAAATGTAAAAGGCCATATTTTGATAGAAATAGTAGTTTGTGCAACTAGTGTGGATATGATGGCCATATCGTACGAGGACGAAGTTTGAGCACGACGCCGTAGGCGGAGTGCTCCATCGTTCAAGTGCGATATGGACAAACCACAAGAGTCGAACAGCATATTTTTCCTATGACCCGCTTGAGAAAAAATCTAGAAAATAGAAATTTCTATATAGATGTTGCCAGTCGGACTCCCTCATGAAGGGTACCGTACCATTATCTATAATAATGAATATTCTGCTAAATATTTCAAACGTCTACCTGTAGTCGTTATAAATATCAAGCAGAATAATTATTTAAAAATAGAATTGACAATAAAAAAAACTCCCTCACGGGGAATCGACCCCGGGTCTACCGCGTGAGAGTCTGGTTTGCTTACTACTCAACCACCGAGGCATATGCAAATTGTTTATCTATAACGTCAGATGTATTACATAATTTTTGCTTAAAAGGAACCAAAATTCCTACCGTGTGTCCCGCGACACGTTCTACCTTTTTCTTTTGTGGGGTAAGTACATTCCCTTCAAGTCAAGGACTTGGTCTGAAAATTCAACAGAACTTAAAAAAAGTTCCCATTTCTTCTCATTGACTTTGCCAATGAATTCACTCAGTCTACTTACATTAATAATCTCTCCATATTGTGCGAGCAAACTCATAGTCTTGTCGCAGAAATTTCACTCATAGAACCATAAAAGTTTTCTTGGACATTCTAACGGCTTTAAAAGTACTTGGGTCTTACCGTGTAACGTTGAATTGGCATCAAAGTGCCTTCTCAATAAGAAGACTCAACAAAGGATCTCTGGTCTGGATCCATGAGCATTCTGGTATGGATGGCCACGGAAAGGCAAATGAGTATTGGAAATGTATAGATGGGAATAACTTTCCGCTATGGCCGTTTAAAAAGTGCCCAATCTGTACATTGTGATAAAAAGTGATGTGGAAAAATATACTGTAATTATATTTCGATTAGGTAATTATATAACGAGTAGCCAGAAAAAAAGGTTTTAATGTAAATGTTAAGTGTTTCCTACGTGACCAACTTACTGGACAATTATATTCAAAATACGCTAATTATACTCACTATTATACAGGTAGCAGGAAATTTATAGTAATTACCAGATAAAACTACTTTTTTCAAAGACCTGGGGACTATCTGTCTCTGCCTACTATACCGTAAAACCGATCATATAAACACCAAAAATAACCCATGGATAAAAAAACCGCCAACTTGAGAGTCCCGTCAGTACCTCTGACCCAAATCAGATGGTTGTGAACTTCGTTAACAGCCGAAAAAGAAGATTCCTGTTATTTTACAGTTTTTGGCGGCATATTCAAAATTACTGTAATTTTACTTTTATTGCAAAATGACATTTATGGTCCATTTTTTGATATTTCATCTAAAGTTACTCAACATTAGATTGATATTACAATAATAACAATCAAATAGTCAAGTAAAATTAAATGAGATGTCAAAAAATGGACCATATAATGCCTGAAGTGAGAATAATAA
Source organism: Galerucella calmariensis (assembly GCA_910591675.1). NCBI lineage: Eukaryota > Metazoa > Arthropoda > Insecta > Coleoptera > Chrysomelidae > Galerucella > Galerucella calmariensis. The sequence goes on from CAJUYG010000779.1 coordinate 126,108, forward strand.
AGCAAAAAAGGTAGAACGTGTCGCGGGACACACGGTAGGAACTTTAGTTCCTTTTAAGCAAAAGTTATGTAATACATCTGACGTTATAGATAAACAATTTGCATATTCTTTGGTGGTTGAGTAGTAAGCACACCAGACTCTCACGCGGTAGACCCGGGTTCGATTCCCCGCGAGGAATTTTTTTTATTGTCAATTTTATTTTTAAATAATCATTCTGCTTGATATTAATAACGACAACAGGTAGACGTTTGAAATATTTAGCAGAATATTCATTATTATAGATAATGGTACGGTACCCTCCATGGGGGAGTCCGACTGGCAACATCTACTTATAACAGCATCGTATATTTAAAAAAGGAAACCGTAGCATTACACAAGTTGGACATTCGTTTACCACAAAATTGGTGGAAACATAAAATTGAATTGTTAAATTTTTAATTTGAAGTTATATTACAGTTTATAGAAATTTTTATTTTCTAGATTTTTTCCTAAGTGGGTCGTAGAAAAAATATGCTGCTCGACTCGTGTGGATTGTCCATATCGCACTTGAACGTCTTTGAACATCTTCGTCCTCGTGCGATATGGCCATCATATCCACACTAGTTGCACAAACTACAATTTCTTTCAAAATATGCCCTTTTACATTTAAAAACTACCTGCCAAATGTCAAATCAATTTATCAATCCATTTTAAAGTTATCGAATTAAAACATTCAAGTTTTCAAAATTTCAACACCCTGTATTTCGAAAAGTAGCTAGACCCCTTAACCGCGCAAAAAAAAATTATGGAAATAATAGTAAAAATTTATCCGAACAAATTCAAGTAGATCACTAGAACTGCGAATACCAGCTTTGCATAGAATTTCAATATAGCATCGGTGGTTCAGTGGTTAGAATGCTCGCATTCCACGCGGGCGGCCCGGGTTCGAATCCGGGTATGAGCATATTTATTATTATGAATCGCTGCTTCGTAAACGAGAGAGACACTAAGGAGGCACAAGCACGCAAAAGCAAGGCACATAACGAAGCAATGTAACATAACGCAGCGTAACGTAACGCGTAACGGTCAGATCTTTTGCGCCGCGACCCCTGGTCGCTCAAACATAACCTGGCGAAAAGAACTAAAGTTCCAATAATGATCAAGCTTATATATTTTTTCGATTAAAAAAAGTATACAATAAATGGAACGTTTTTTTTTACATATGACAAACACGAAGGAAAATAAATGTTAGAAATTCAACAACAATGCTGGGAAGTTCAGAGCTGTATGGAAGAATAACTACTTTTGTCACTTTTCATTTAATGAAACATGTTTTTTATCAAGATACAGCTTACCGGGTGCACCTCACATTACAGTCTTTCACAAAACATATTCTCGACATTGTCTCTTAAAATAAAAGTCCCACTATAAACTATAAACAATAAAAACCAACTACGAATACTCAACACACACACACACACACACACAAATGAGCAAAATAGTTTTTAAAAACAAAAACTGGACAAACTCACGATACACGTCAAGCAGTTGTCAGGTTAGGATCATAGATAATACTTTTTATCTATGGATAACACGTTAGGATGTCAGCGCTGATATATGTGGAAGAATCTGCAACTACCACTAACGGCGTTACAGTCCTCACTAAATTATAAATTTTTGTACTGACGGGACTCCCTCGTGACACCTCGCGACACCTCGGGACACCCACGCGCCTTCAGAGATCCCCTACCATGGGATAACCATCGTGCATGAGCCATACATTTTGCCATATCGTTATAGAGGAACGTCTTTCATCAAATCAGGGAAATTTTTTTTTTTAAGTAAACTGAAGTAAAGGTCAATCTGTCTTATTAAACGACTAGGTTACTCTACTGGTAATAGATAAAATGTTACAGCTCTTACTACAAGACAACACCCAACATATATCACCTTTCGAAGTTGTTTTTGGTAAAAGAGCTGAGCTAGCAAACGCAATGACTGACAAAATTGACCCACTTTATAACCCAGATGCATATTTTCTAATGCGTAGGTATCGCTCACAACTCTCTCGTCAAAGGGCCAAAGATTTCTTAGTTGAGGATAAAGGAAAATTCAAAATTGATTATGAACAAAGTTCAAAAAACTTTATTTCAAACCCTGGGACTTAGTTCAAAATAGATCAAAGCTTGACCTATTTTATAAAGGCTCGTTCTCAATCGTTAGCTTCAACAATGTAAACTGTAAGTTGAAAACAATGAAAATGTGGACGAATCAGATAGCGCAGTAATTACCTAAAGATATAATTTCATAACATTATATTCACTAGTATCACATATTAACCCAATAGTCACGAAATATAGTCTAAGAATGACCAATTTACAATGATTTTGCTAGATATTAGGGCAAAATTGGCGTAGAAGGAGATGCACTCACCCTGAACTTTGAAGTCGCTGCGGAAAATTTTTTAACGAGGTAAGAAAGGTGCGATCTCAGTGAAGATAACATTTTTCGTGCATATCTTTTTAAAAATTGATGAGGCTTTTACTTGATGTAGATCCATAGTAAGTTATGATTTCGAACAATTTTATTTTGTTAAATCTACATTGTATTTAAACATAAAGATTCGTTTGAAAAAGCTACTGTGTTAGCGAAACGCGTCACTTTATGTTTAAATACAATGTAGATTTAACAAAATAAAATTGTTTGATTTCATAACATATCTTTTTACCCTTCAATTTCACAGAAAAATGTCTTGAACCTTTTTTCTCCTCAGAAGACTAGACTTTGCACGTCAAAAAATATCGATTAGGTCCGAAGTTATGAGCAAAAAACCATTATTTACAATATTATTAATAAACACATTTGAAACCCAATCATGACGTCTCTATATTACACATAATTATGCTCTCAAATTTAAGTACTCTGGAATCAAGTAACAGCTATTACAATTACACGATATTTGTAAATTTGAGTGCATAATTAGGTGTAACATGAAGACGTCATGATAATAATATCGGATTTTAAAAATTTGTTTAGTAATAATATTGTGAATAATGGTTTTTCCCTAATAACTTCGGACCTAATCGATATTTTTTGACTTGCAAAGTCTAGTTTTGTTGATCTTTTGAGGAGGAAAAAAATTCTCAACGTTTTTACTGTAAAATTGGAGGGTGAACAAATATGCACGAAAAACGTTATTTTCATATATAATACCACGAGAGTGAAAATTTTGTCGGTAAAATTTTTCGATTGTCATGAAAGTTTGTTGCTTGACAATTTTGCGAATGACATTTTTAACAAAACCACGAGCCGTGAGGCAAGTGGTTTTGGATTAAATGTCATGAGCGAAGTTACATAAAAGCAAAAAACTTGAATACAAGAGAAAAATTTTACCTTACAAAATTTTTAATTGAGTGGTATTCGACATGACTATTTCACGAGAGAAAAACTAAAAAACCATATGTTTAAACGTTTTATTTATTGCAAACTTCAATTATACAAAGCCAAAAAAATAATAACATTATGAAAAAAAATTACTTATTTATTTATGTAAAAAGTACAATTATTATAATTGCACGTTGTAGCATTATTTTGGGGATTGTTTTGCATCATAACCTGTGATGAATTTAAGTTAGAAACTCCTTTTCTTTATTTTTATTTTCTCGAAGGTTCTCTATAAGTTGGAAATGGTGTTCTTCATTTAATTGTAAATATGGTTTCAAAGAATAGGCAGAAGAATGTCCTGTAATTACTTCTTGTTCACCAACTTCTTCTTTTGCTAATGCAGATATTGCAGAAGCTCTATGTGAATAATTGGTTATTTTTATTCTTTTTGTGTCTATACCAATTGATAATTCGTAATGGTGAATTTTGGTACCATATTCCTTTCTCCCAATTTGGATATACTGTTAAAAATAATCTTGTTGTTGTTAGATAAGGATTGGATTCTCTTTTTTCAATAATTTTTAAAAATAAACGAACGGGACACAAATTGTTGTTAGCATTACTTCTTACCAACCACTTACTGCCAGATAAAGCTTTTGATCCTCCTTGTGTCGTTTTGGAAAAGATTGGATTATATTCTACCCTGCCAGTAAAATTACCTTTATTATCATATTCTTTTTTAAAGTAATTAATATCACAATTAGCAGCTTCATTCCCACGCCATGCTAATTCGAACGAACATAAATGAAAAAAACTTTTTTGTAACCCATCGGGATTATCTTCAGAATAGCTTTCTACCATTTCCATTAATTCTTCTTTGGTGAACGAGTTAGAACTTTTTTTTCTGGTTTCAGGTTCAGCCTGAAGCATTTTACGTTTTGGATCCCTGGCCAATCTAGCAAATTTATAGGTAATATCTTTAAATGGATCAATTTTGATGTTAAATTCTAGAAAATATTTTTCCTGAACCATTTGAGCAGTCGTATTCCAAAGTGTTTCCACACTAGCTTAAGTATAATCAGTTCCATCTCTATTTTTCATGTTAAAACCATAATCTTCAAGAATTTTTGCTATAACTTGTTCAGAAGTATCCTTTTCTAACGTATAATTACGTGCGTCCAGAAACATTCTAAACTGTTCCCAGGCAGACTTTTTTGTCTTCATTGTATTTCGCGGTATACTTTGCTTGATTATTGTACTCTCTATTTCATTTATTGAATTATTTCCAAATCTTGTATTCATGTTAATAATACTTATTTAAATTTTTGAAACAGTTTTAATAATTTTTAGACAGTTAAATAAATAAATAAACAACTTAGTTTCCTTAGAAACCACTAACAAAGATTTTATATTGAATTTTATCACAGAGTGATAGAATTTTATACACATAGATTTGATATATTAAACGTCAAAAAATTGCCGCGACAAGATAAAAATTGCCAGTTCAAAACCTTCAAATTTTGTCAGTTATCAATTTACTCTAGTGAAATAGTCACTGAAATCGCACCTTTCTCACATAGTTAAAAAAATTCTGCAACGACTACATCAATTTTGCCTTCTTGTCAAGCTAAATGAGCCACTAGGATGGAAACAATGCTCACAACTCTATATTGCCTGGACTACGAATAGGCATACTCACTAATTTATTTTAAATGAAGCTATATCTATTTTATAAACATATAACATCTAATTGCACGACGACATAAAACTATTTCAATATCATTATTTTTATTTTAATGCCAAATCCAATTATTGTTACACATTTAATCAACAATATATTCTGATCATGTGAACATGGCAACTTTAGTATGTAATTAAATAGGTTAACCATTGTTCAAGGTAAACAGATGTTTTAAAAAAAACTCCTCATTATTTGTACACTTTGTATTTAATTTCTACAACAGTTTTTTGAATTTTGATTCTTGATTGTATTGACAAGGAGGGAATTTGGACATGATAATAGGGTGCAGGATTTTCAGGAACATGGTACCGGTCAGATTAAGTAATCTACTATGCGCAGATGATATTGTACTTATATCAAAATCGAAAAATATAATGCAGAAACTAATTAATAAAGTAATGATAGTAAATGAAAAACAGCGAGATGGGAATAATAACGAGGAATTGAAATGTAATCACAAAACATTAGAAAGTGTTACAACCATGTATCTGCTAGGAAGAATCTTAATAGAAGAAGGAAAAATAGATGCAGAACTTAATAACAGCAAATATATCAACAAGATTTTATCATTCCTTAAGGGCCAGTTGTATGTAACGTAGTTAACCAATTGATCAACTGAACCA
>CAJUYG010000780.1:5163-27395 GCA_910591675.1 Galerucella calmariensis
GACGTTTTAATCTATTGTTGATAATCGATCGTTGATCGATCAAAAATCATCGATTATCAATCAATTGATAATAATGTGTATTTAATTATTGATTCAAAAAATTTGATTATTGCTTAAAAGGAACTAAAGTTCTTGTCCCGTGACACGATCTTCAATTTTTTTTATCAAAAAAGTCCTAGTAAATAAAGTCCTTACCTTTTTGCATATCCTTTTGTCCAACATTAACCTTATAAACGTCATTCAAAGTAACAGCTTTATTCATCGATTTAAAAAAGTGCAAAACAGACAAACACGACCTTATATCGTTGTTACTTTTATCCGCCAAAGCCATCATAGCTCCCAAATCCGTTTTAATTTGTTCTCTTCGACATATACACATCAACCTTTCAGCTAATCTTGTACTACACGTAGGGGGAAAATGTACAACGAAAGCTATCTGCCTCAACGGTTTCAAAGCAGGAACGTATACATCGTTACATATACAAATAATTGGTCTTTTCAAGATGAAATCTTTTTTTTTAGACTTCTTAGTAGCTGTGCCGTTGATATATTTGATTAAAAAGTCTATGGAAGATTGTGGGGCACCGTCTATTTCGTCAAATATCAAGCAGTTCGGTCTACATTTTTGATCAACGACCGATTTCATCTGAGTTGAATTTTCTAGATGTATTTTAAAAGCTTCCGTGCTTCTGTCATCTGAAGCGTTTATTTCTACTACATTATATCCTGCGTGTTTAGCTGCAACATGTGCTAATGTGGTTTTACCCAATCCGGGTGGTCCACACAATAAAGCAACTTTATACTGAGGTCTACCGTGTTCGTCTAAATTATTATTCAGCACGTAATGTTTGAATTTCGATTTATCTTGATCTGAATTGTGTTGTACCGTGTTAACTTTTGGTCTTCTATTAAACACTACTTTATCCCAAAGTTTTAACCATTTTAACATTATTCTATTTGTACTTTCATCACTTAAAAGTTCAACGTACTTTCTAGGTCTATATAAATCAGTCCACAATTCCTCGTTTGTAGTAGGTTTTTCTAACATTTCTACATCAGTATCATTTTCTTGTAATTGTGCAGCAACTTGTTTAGATAACTTAAATTGATAAATGACTGTTAACTTGTTACTTTTTGAGTATAATAATCTACACTTACCAATATTTGGGCTTCTTCATAAATTTGTTTAGAACTGACTCCTAAAATATCCTTTCCTAAGGAATCTTTAGCAATTTTTTGTATTTCCTCCTTTTCGTACTCCTCAGAATGGAATCTAACGTATATTCTTTCACCGTCATGGGATGTAATACCTACAAATGGATATTTCGGTATTCTATAACTAATATTTCGTTTATCCCTATCAACAGTATTAACAGTTATAGCAGGTTTATTCAAGGAGAGAAAATTTGTCCTCTCTTTATTCAGTTTTCTCAATAGAATGATATGATCCATTAACTCGAGCAATTCTTCGTCTTTACTTGACTTAGATTTTTTATTAGGCTGGATTTCCATATCATCACCAAAATCTATGTCACCTAAAAAAATATATGTAGTACAAAAGCTCTAAGATGGAAGAATAGATTACCTATATCTCCGAATAAATCATCAGCAGTCCTTTTTTTAGACGAGTCCTGCGTGTGAATGTCCTGCAGAGCAGAAGATACAGACGAAGTTGGACAAGTATTAAAAGTTGCATTATCAACAATTAGGGATTCACTTTGTGTAGAAAATAACGATGGAGAATTATTAACGACAGGTTCAGATGCTTTTTTCGCTGCTTTAGTAGCTGGTTCATAGATTTCTGAAATATATTTTCAAATACATAACCTAGAAAATTGTTGTTGAGTGTTTTTTTTACCTCCTTCGTCTTGATCCCTTAAAAGTTCCAGTTCATCTTCATACATCAACTCGAACTCTTCATCGGCATCTGGGAAATCACTCATTTTGGACTAGAAAATGATTACTATTATAAAAAAAACAGAGAAAGCAAATTATTTGTTTATGATAAATCCCGCTTCATAAATGACAGATGAAGTTTGTAAGATGTAAGAATAAGCACAGAGTACACCATCTAGATGGTGTACTCTATGGCATGAGTTCAAAACTTCAAACCATAGAGTAATAAATAATTTATGACTATGGTTCAAACACAATACAACATCCAAACAAGATACGAAAGCCGGCGTAAATCATTTGTTGTGGGGGCAAAATTTCATGACCTTCAAACTGACGTTGACAGATAACAGATCAAGTTACACTGAGACATCTGTGACAACGAAGTTATAAAAAAGAAGCGACAGTAAACTTTTCTCCATAGATATCGAAGTTTTGTTGTGTTTTTAAATTATTATCATCCATCACTTGAATGACAGCCACGAATTGCACAAGTTTTTGGCGCCATAACTAATAAATGTAATTTTGTAAGCAAATTTTATCGGTCAAAACACAAAACAAAAAATATGTAAATAATCAAAAAGCTTACAACAAAGAAAATTCTTTGGTAAACAATAAAATCACATATTATTGACAGATAACGGGCTTAAAATGGCGACTGCCAGACATGCGCACTCAGGAAATGAATTGTAAAATAGCACAAGCCAGCACAAGCTTCGTTTCTTCTTGGGATGGTGTATTCTGTGGTTCAAAATGGTTTCTTTCCATCATAATGCCTCAAACTTATATTCATAGATGGCGCGTAAAGCTATTATTATAGAAAAAAAATTATAAAACTGTTATATTTTTTGCCTTGAAGTATAATTTATTAAAATACTAAAAAATTGTAGCTAGTATTACAATTTTTAACAACGGTATATTTGAAATAAAAAATAAAACAGTTTATGACCAAATAATTATGCTCGACACATTTGAGTGGAACTCTTAATTCTTTAAATTAAAGCCAACCGAAGTAAGTATTCGTCCTATAAATGAAAAAGTAACGTTATATATGTACAGATCCGGTTTCTACTTTACCCGATTCTTGCTTATTATAGGCCAGTAGCTAGTGACAAGATTTTATGTAGTTGTATACAATTGCAGACATATAAACAGAAATATCAACTTTCCTAATATGCAGCTGTAATATGGAGAGCTGTGGGTAATTTTATCTGACCAGAAAACTGATTTGACATCTGTCATACATCTCTACACAATTTGCTTTGTACAGAATTTATTTAAAAATTTCCACAAACTGGCCTATTAATATAACACTGATGGGGACTAATGGGGAGACAAAGCGACGAATCAGACAGAGGAATAGTGTTCATCAGTCACTTAAGTCAAGTCACATCGCAGTGCACAAGTAGAAAATTTAAGTAAATACCTTCATCTAGGAAACAAATTGCGCGTCTTAATATTTGTTTAAAAAAAAATTGATAAAACTAAAACTGTCCGACAAGATATCTTTATAATAATTCTTATATTGTGGAAATGATGGTTTGTTTATATTGTTTTTGTACCCGGTTATCTTGATTTTGTTAGGTACGTATATTAATTTTAAGTATTTGTATAATGTATTTAGAAACCGGTTTTTTTTTTGGATATAAATAATAGAGAGGCAACAGGAATTTTTCGTAGATTGTTAATGACTAATATTAAAAATTATAAACAAATATATTTAGTAATTTGTATAATATTAAAAGGCCGTTGCGCTGTTGCCATATCAAATAATCATCTGTACTTCTTGTGAATTTTTAGTTTAATTATTTGGAGATAAAATAATAACCCGGAACATATTTTATTTTGAAAAAATATTAATTTTTGCGACAATGTATCATTATTGCTAACGATGCAGTCGCTTTTTTTCCTGATGATTAAACATTTTCCGTTGATTATAAATATAAACATTTTCAGTCCAAGATAAGCCTTTATTAATAATAATCGCAATATTAATGTCTTGCCACTGAATAATGAATATTTCTGCATGTTTGTTGTATTTTTTAAATTTTAATGATCGCGGATTTTGTAGTTCAACAGCCATAACAGATAGTGTAAGTATACAGGGTCATTAATAATTATAAATATTTTACCTAAAATATGAAATATGGCTCAAAAAATATTTATATTTATAAAATTTAAAGCAAAATCGGTTGGAAAATGCGGATTTTACGGGGGTGCTTTCAAACAAAATGGGCCACACTGTATATTATGTTTCTTAGTAATTATTGTTTATAAAAATAAAAACTCACTGGTTTATAAAAAGTAGGTCTCATAAATGGTATGTTATTAAATGAACTGTAAAGCATACATGATTGGAATAAATATTCAATTACGATGGTAATAATTATGTTCTAGAAAAAAATAAATAATGGTATTCCAATTAGGTAACAGCTCCTTATTGTATGTTAAGTCAAGTTTTTGCAGAAAAAACTTGTTAAAGCGACTGTAGAATGTATTTTCGGCAAGTTTCAGTCAGCGTACAGAAACGCAACTTGTTATTTGGTATTAAATCATAGTATTTTTCAATAAAAAATGACATTGGAAGGTATGAGGATATTGGGTTCAGGGAAGGGGCTATGGGAAGTGCCTGAAAGGTATTTACTGACCCAGCATTCGCCTATTGCTATGACTATTTCACTAGAGTAAATTGATAACTGACAAAAATTTGAAGGTTTTAACTGGTAATTTTTTGTCGCGGCAATTTTTTGACATTTAATATATCAAACCTATGTGTATAAAATTCTATCACTCTGTGATAAAATTCAATATAAAATCTTTGTTAGTGGTTTCTAAGGAAACTAAGTTGTTTATTTATTTATTTAACTGTCTAAAAATTATTAAAACTGTTTCAAAAATTTAAATAAATATTATTAACATGAATAATACAAGATTTGGAAATAATTCAATAAATGAAATAGAGAGTAAAATTAAGCTAAGTATACCGCGAAATACAATCAAGACAAAAGATTCTGCGTGGGAACAGTTTAGAATGTTTCTGGACGCACGTAATTATACGTTAGAAAAGGATACTTCTGAACAAGTTATAGCAAAAATTCTTGAAGATGATGGTTTTAACATGAAAAAAAGAGATGGAACTGATTATACTGAAGCTAGTGTGAAAACACTTTGGAATACGACTGCTCAAATGGTTCAGGAAAAATATTTTCTAGAATTTAACATCAAAATTGAACCATTTAAAGATATTACCTATAAATTTGCTAGATTGGCCAGGGATACAAAACGTAAAAAGCTTCAGGCTGAACCTGAAACCAGAAAAAGAAGTTCTAACGCGTTTACCAAAGAGGAATTAATGGAAATGGTAGAAAGCTATTCTGAAGATAATTCTGATGGGTTACAAAAAAAGTTTTTTCATTTATGTTCGTTCGAATTAGCATGGCGTGGAAATGAAGCTGCTAATTGTGATATTAATTACTTTAAAAAAGAATATGATAATAAAGGTAATTTTACTGGCAGGGTGGAATATAATCCAATCTTTTCCAAAACGACACAAGGAGGATCAAAAGCTTTATCTGGCAGTTAGTGGCTGGTAAGAAATAATGCTAACAACAATTTGTGTCCCGTTCGTTTATTTTTAAAAATTATTGAAAAAAGAGAATCCAATCCTTATCTAACAACAAGATTATTTTTAACAGTACATCCAAATTGGGAGAAAGGAATATGGTACAAAAATTCACCATTGGGAATTGATACAATTGCAAAGTGGACGAAAATATCGGCAGAATCAATTGGTATAGACACAAAAAAAATAAAAATAACCAATCATTCACATAGGGCTTCTGCAATATCTGCATTAGCAAAAGAAGGAGTTGGTGAACAAGAAGTAATTCAGCTTACAGGACATTATTCTGCCCATTCTTTGAAACCATATTTACAATTAAATGAAGAACACCATTTCCAACTTATAGAGAACCTTCGAGAAAATAAAAATAAAGAAAAGGAATCCTCAGTTTCTAACATAAATTCATCACAGGTTATGATGCAAAACAATCCCCAAAATAATGCTACAACGTACAATTATAATAATTGTACTTTTTACATAAATAAGTAATTTTTTTCTAATAATGTTATTATTTTTTTTGGCTTTGTGTAATTGAAGTTTGCAATAAATAAAACGTTTAAACATATGATTTTTTAGTTTTTCTCTCGTGAAATAGTCATGTCGAATACCACTCAATTAAAAATTTTGTAAGGTAAAACAAACAAACTTTCATGACAATCGAAAAATTTTGCCGACAAAATTTTCACTCTCGTGGTATTATATATGAAAAAACCTATTAGAGCTGGTCAGGCGGGAATTTTAAAGAGCCAGCATTGCTGCTAAAACGAAAGAAAAAGTAAAGAGATCCAATTAAAGTATAATTTTTTAAATACGTTCAAATTTTAATGTTCAAGTTAATATTGTTAAACGGAGAAAAAATTTTACGGAAAAATTCCATGAAACAGAAAATATTACATTTAATTTTCCTTCATAGATACGACAATGGAACAAACCAAGACAATTATCTGAAACTTGAATTAATTTCTTCATTATCAACAGCTGGAGGTCAAGGGCCACAATAATTATAGATAAACATAGCAAGTAGTATTTGAGGAAAACTTGAAGACTTACCACACGTTTTTTCTATAATTTTAAACTGAAAAAGAAAAAATGTTCAGTTTTATAAATTCATATTCCTTTTTGTACGTCCTGTTTACGTGGTCCTTGGGAATCTGCTATGGATTCGTATTGTTATCTTCAGCAGCTGGAGATTTCGACGATATCAACATTTTCGAAAAAGGAACATCTCTTAAATTTAATTTGAAAACGAATGTTTTGTTGAACGATAGAGAGTTAAAAGGAAAAAGCGTGGGGTTTACTTTAGAAGGAGAAGTTGTTGTTGGTAACGTTTGGGAGAATGGAGGTCAGAAATTGTTGAAAATAGAGGTAAGTTACATTATATTATCCAAGTTGAAAATTTTCAAAATCCTAAATTACGCCTATCCATGGAAAAGTATAGAAATAGATTTTTTTTAAATTTTGGAACCTTCATTTTCACATACCCTCGTATCTAAAATATCGTACATACAATATTGTTGATTTTTTTCCCAATTCACTAATGCTTTTAGAGTGTATATCCACAATATCAAGTAAATATTCCAATTATTATAGACAGTATGATTTTTTGAGCGCGTACATGTCAAATATAGGTGGTATTTCCCTATATGTATCATCAAAGTTAAAAATTATCAAAATCCAAACTATAATATGCTCTAGCATACTTTTATTTTACAGTAACCCCGTAAATCACGCCAACCCATAGAAAAGAATGAAAATAGATATTAATATTTTTTTTTTTTTTTCAAATTTTCGAAACCTCACTTTCACTTACCCTCGTATCTAAAATATCGTACATACAATATTTTTGATTTTTTTCCTAATTTACTAATGCTTTGAGAAAGTGTATCCAAAATATCAAGTAAATATTTCAATTATTACAGTCAGTATGATTTTTTGAGTACCTGCATATCAAAAGTATATGGTACAGGTATTATCAAAGTTAAAAATTTTCAAAATTTATATCACAGAAATCACGCCTACTCATGAAAAAAGTATAAAAATGCCCCTTTTTCCAACAACTTAATGAAATTAAAAACAATAATAACCTTTATTTACTTTATTTTTAGATGAAGTCTCCAAAATTACATATGAAATCCAGTAAAGCATCATCAGATTCATCTGATTCTTCAACTTTGGATAATACTGAAAACAAACCTTTTCTAGTTATTTGGAATAAAGGAAAAATTGATAAAATCTTCATATCAAAAAACGAACCAATATCCATGAGGAACATTAAAAAAGGAATAGCTAGTTTGCTACAAGTAAGATAATTACATTAATCATATTTTATTTTAATTTAAATATTTTCTAGTTTCAACTACTTGATGGAGACTCAACTGAAACTGATTCATCAGGAAAATGTACAACAACTTACTCATCTATATCACCCAATAAATTTTCCAAAATCAAAACCAATTGCAAATCTGACGATTTGGATAATATCAATAATTTAAATAGAATTCTAGGGGTTGAAGTTAAATCGGATCGTTTCATTGAATACGAACTAAAATCCGAACCTTTCAGACTATCCTCCGTTGTATCTAAAGACGTACATTTCACTTATTTAACGTCCAGGGAAGAAATGGGAAATTTCATAGAAACCGAGCAAATTTTAACTTTTATCAACAGCGGAAATATCGAACCTATAACTAGTGATTATATAGAAGACGCCGTAGAAAAAATAAGTAAAACTTCTGGTATAACATTCAACCAAGAAAACTTACTCACCGAAAAGGAACCTGTTCAATCTAAAGATGTAGTTACGTTTAGCAAAGCCGTCGGAAATCTTAGAAATCATCTAAGTATCGAACACATCGGTACTATTAAACAAGCTAAAGCATTTATCGAGTTGGTTAATGTTGCTAGACATTCCAGAAACGAGGATATATCCAAAGTACTGGCCTCTAAGAAGAATAAAAATATATTGCAAGTATTAAACCTACAGTTTAGGCAACCAAACATACATTTATAATATAGGCAACCAAACATACTCTTATGTCATATTTTGATATTTTCTAAAAATACGGATTTTCAGGCATCAATTATACGACATTTTGGGATACGTTCAAACCTTGGACTCTCACGAAGCGGTTATGAAGAATTTACATTTCGACAAGGAAGACCAAATCGAATTTAGCGAAAGATATCTTTGGGCACTATCATTGTCCGCGCATCCCAGTCCCGATGTCCTTAAAGACGTTTTAAAGAAGTTTACAAAAACAGTAAGCATACCAGAGAAAGTAAAGGAAACTATGATTCTAACCATGGCTTCTATGGCTCATAAAATATCCCAGAGAACACATAGCAATGTGAGTTGAACATATATAAATAAAATGATGGTAAATGAAAATGTTTTCAATTTTTTTTCAGCTTATTAGAGAAGTGGAAGAAACTATTATCAATAATTTAGACTATGCTAAGAATGAGGATAAGCAAAAGTACTTTAGAGCCCTAAAAAATTTAAAATCCCCAACAAGTATGTCAGTTTTGTTGAACTATATCAAAAAAGGGACTCAAAAAGAAGGAGTGTTAGCTTGGAAAGCTATTAAATCGTTCAATGCAACTTTGTGGGATGAAAATGTTTTGGTTGCAGCGAAAAAAGCTTTTTTCCAACTAGATAGAAGGTACTTTATCCCTTTTTGTTCAATCTACAACTCTCTTATCATTCTTTTTCTAGATACGACACAAGTTCCAGAACTATAGCTGTGGATATCCTCTTAGAATCCCATCCTAGCGACGAACTACTAAAAGATATTCTAAACTTTCTCATATCCAAAGACCCTTTGTATGAAATCAAACAATACATTTTCCAAAGAATTAAAATGCTATCAGAAAATGACAAAAACTTCAAATCTAGGATAGAAAAAATTATAAAATCCTCTAAACAATTGAACAATTACTCAGCGCTCTCTCCCAGAGGTCTATCAACCGCTTTAACAAGAAAATTTTTCAATCATCCATCAAGTAATGGTAGTTTAGTCACCGTACAAGAAATGAAATCTGGTATAGCCAAGAGAGGCACCATAGATGTAGTTTTTCAAAAAGAAGATATCACCAAAGAGATATTTAGTGTGAGTTCAAGCAATTTTCACTCCACCCCTCGTATATACAAGTTTATTTATCTAATTTTAGTTGGGTATATTTTCCGGAGGTCTTCACACTTTTCTTTCAAGTGATAATAACGAAGAAGAAACGGAAGAAGAAAGCCCCACCGCTGGTATAGAATTAACAGTTATGGACACCCAAATAAGACCGTTCGTATTTTTCACCGGCCAAGGTGAACTCATGGGACACGTATGGTCGGGCACTGCTTCGGAAAAAACACCGGCATTTCAAGTAATAAATCAACTTATTATTATAAGCAATGAATCACCCACTTAAATTTACATTTATCCAAGATGTATAGGCAACCAAACTTACAGCTGTGTATTGTGAAAAATTAACTTTTTCAGATATCAGCTTTGTTGCAAGATCATTTCGAATACATTCGCCTCAGTCCTGGATTCATAATGAATATAAATTTCAAAGGAGCTGCATCTTTCGATTTATCCGGAAAAATTGAAATATCATTATGGAGCAGAAATGCAGAGTCTTTAGTACAAAAAACGTAAGTAATGTAACATTAAACATAATAAAAGACATATTTAAAAATTGTATGTTTTAGAGGTGGAATTGTAGTGATAGGTGTCAATACCATCGACACATCTTTTGTGAAAACTCACGTGGAATTCAGTAGTTCAATAGAAACCAAATTAGATCTTCAAACTGACATAGACTTTGCTTCTAACCCACAGCTCTGTATGAGGCTCACTCAGCCAGATTCTTTATTTAGGTGAGTTTATTTCAAGAAAATACCTTCAGATTTTTAATAACAAATTGTTTACAGGCATAATATTTATAAAGTAGTACGAGTACCTGGCAGCAAGCACCAAATGAGAATATCGCGGTACCAAAAGTATAACATACCAGGAACGACTTACAGCATAAACAAGAAAAATAATGATATGTGTAATGCTATATTTAGTTGACGAAGTAAATTGTGATTTTTACCATAAAATATTCATGAGCTGTGTTGTGAGAAGACTTAGATAAATAAAAAGTATGATCTGAGAAAAAAATGTAAATATAGATGTATTGAATAAATATATTATTCCTCAAGCGTTTTTTTTTATTTCAATAATGTGTCGAAATACGACATGGGAGACAACTTTGTTTTGTTCTACTTTTAGTTATTATAAATTCAATTTTAAGTACTGTTTGAAACACTTGATTCGCGTATACTAATATAAACTTTAAATGTATTGTTACAACTCACCTTTTATAACTTAAATGAAATATATTCTAGCACATTATTTACCAAACTACGATTTCAGCACTTCAAACTCTTTAAACTGACATTTCAACATTTTCAACTTTCAACATGTCTGCTGCACATGCGTACGTCACATCAATTTAAGTGTATGTTTGGTTGCCTATACTAAAGATATGTTCAATATTTTTCATACGCTCTTCCTTGCAGTCTGACTATTTATAATAAAAATCGAATTCTATTTTCTCTTCATCCCCATAACACTTACTAAAAAATTATCTTCGATTAATGCTTTCTATTAATAGTTCGATATTATTTATTATGAATACCTTTAGTGTCAAGTAGAACCATTTTGCTGATAAAGATAAGTCGAAATGGATCTCAAGTGAGTTTAATACCAGCGACGGAGCTGAATATAAATTTCCATGGGATTTATTGAATTTTAATTACAAAAAATGTGCGTTATATATTTAAAACATCCAATAAAAATTGTTTTAGAAGCTTAATTATTGAAAGATATCTTCAGTTAACAAAGCTCGCTAACTGTGGTAGGTAATATAAATAGTATGTGTAGTGAAAATGTTAGGGGGAAACACAAACATAGACTGTACGCCACTGTTACATAACTTTTAGCGTCTCGACGCTTAAAAACCAGTATACCTAAACGCAAAACTTGTTTTTCTTGTAACATGTATCTTCCAATACTAATATCTATACCGATATTAATATGTTTGTGGATATATTTTTTGATACTCTTAAGAAATATTTTGGTGCCATCGACATCAATTCACTTGAATTTTATAGGTTCAAATGACGTCGCTTATGTTAATAAGAATATTGAAGAAAGTGAAGTGAGCGAGAAAAATGTTAGTAGTATAAAAAAAAGAAAGAAAATTCACGTGCCTAAATTTATGCTGGAGTTATACGAGAAGAATAAGATCGGGGGTGAGGTCGGTAAGAAAAAACCGGATATTGTAAGGAGTATAATACCAACACACGCAGGTAACAGCTTTCTATATTTCTAATTTTCCCCTTTAGCTTGCAATTTATTTTACTTCTCTAGAACCAATTCAAAGTAATGAAGTTTTTGAACATATTTCGGAGAACCATCTTCTTATTTTTAATATTCCATCATCACATGAAGATGAACAATTTGTTAGTGCTGAGTTGAGGATTCTCACTCTATTGGATATTGAAGAAAATAACGAAATAGGTGAGATTAAATGCTTTACATCCTTTACATTTTATACTGGATATAATGTTTTTGCTACAGGAGTCAAGAGAATTTTAAAAATGTCCATCTACGACGACAGTTTCAATAATCTTTTAAACTTCCAGGAAGTTCAAATCCACCATTTCAACAATTCATGGATATCCTTCGATTTAACAGCTCCAGTTAATGATATACTTAACAAAAATTCGAAAAATCTTCAAATAATCATAGCCCTATACACTTTTGTACCTCAAATAAAGGATAATTTGAAATTATCACTGATGCCAGTGGAAGAAGATTTCGAACACGATTATCCTGTTTTGCTGCTGTCTTATTCGTCTTCAAAAATCGTTGTAGAACAAGAAGAGAAGGTAAGTACCATATTTTCCACTTTTTGTGCGTGTATGTTTGGTTGCCGCGTCGATTCAAGTGTACGTTTGGTTGCCTATGATGAAATATAACTTATTTTATTTTTATGAAGAGGCCAGCACTGGAAACTAGAAGAAGAAAGCGTAGCCTAGAAGATGATTACGAAGAAGAAACCAACCGATTATGGGACGATGATAATTTAACAAAAAAAACACAACAATTAAAGAAATTTAAAAGACTACGTAACGGCTGTAAGAAAAAACCTTTATACGTAGATTTTAAAGAAATTAACTACGATACGTGGATTGTTCAACCAAGCGGTTATGAGGTACTTTTAAAACTTTTATTTTCTTGTAAATTTTTCTAATTTCATATTATTTTAGGCGTATCAATGTCAAGGGCGTTGTTTTTATCCAGTTGCAGAGCATCTTAATCCAACGAAACACGCAATAGTACAGGCGCTTCTTCACAGCGTAGCTCCATCCAAAGTTACTAGAACTTGCTGTGTCCCAACAACGTTGGATTCCATTTCGATTTTATATGTAGACACCAACGGAGTTCTAACTTACCGATATGCTTACAAAGACATGGTTGTCGTGGAGTGTGGGTGCAGGTAGATTATACAAATGAAAATACGTAAACATTGTTTAACATTTTATTCATTAAAAATTCTATTTTGAATAAGTTTAGTAATATAAATAATAAACTTGATTATTCTTCTTAATAATATCACATAAATGTTTGATAATAACATAAAATATAAACTTTTTATTGCAATAATTAGGCAGCGACATCGAAAAATCTGTCTATGATTGCCGAAACGTCGTCTGGTTTGTGTTTGATGTATTTTTCGGGGTTTTTAGTGAAGTGAAGTGAGGCGTATCTGCAAAAAATTGGATATTTGAGGTTTTCAAAGGTAAATATTAAATATTTTTCATCGAAATTACACTTACTTGTTATAAAAAGCGTTATATTTTGGACTAATAAGTTCTTTATTGTCTCTTTTGATACTCTCCCTTAATTCGATGTCTGGTATGGAATAACCTCTTTGTACTTTCGATATTTCTTCTATTTCTTTATTAAAACCCTAAAATATGTACCAGAAATAGCTGTTACGATATTCAAGGCACATAAACAACTTCGGAAGAAGATAACTTACAGCAAATTTCTCTTTAAGAACAGCCCGTTCCTTATCTTTCAACTTATCACTGTGTATATTAATAGAAGGATCGTCAGTACTGATATGGTTTAACAATTTATTCCAACTGCAATAAAAATTGTATGTTTTATGATAAATTATTTTGGTAATACGATTATTACCTTTGCGAATAAGTTTTCTTATTATCCTGTATGGAACTGTAATAATATTCCTGGCAATTCGGTTCGGAAATAAGATAAATATCCATCAAATTCGTCCTTTGTAAGGATTTCAGTACGTAATTATTATTGTTCAAGCGAAATAGAGATCTTAGAGCTGTTTCATTGTATTGTTCGCTTTTGCTAATCAAAGTATGATTCAGCTGTGCTAAAACTTTTTCTAAAAGATCAATATTAAATTTCATAGTTCTGTGAGTCAGCTGCAGTGATGCCAACTCTCAGAAATTTATCTCCCTAAAACCCCAATCAGAAACCACTAAAATCACCACAATTACTAGGGAATCCCCCAAAAAAATTTATTATTTATTAAATAAATAATTAAATATTTTTAAATAAATAATACATTAAAAAAAACTAATAAAATATCATTAGACATCATTTTGCTAATTCAGCACCATCTAGTAACCATCAATGACAGTAGTATCATTTGATCAATTCAAATTTTTTGAATACAAGTATGGACTATGGAGAGTAGTGAAATTGAAAAAAGCACAATTAAAATTTTATCCCTAAAAATACCCCCAAAAAATTATTCCCCCTAAGAAACTCCCTGTTGTAGACACCAGCCTTTATAATTTTAAACTTAGCCCCATTTCAACTCTGTTGACTTACTTTCCGGTGGCTGTCTAAACGAGGCCATCCTTGTACTCTATGATCCCGGTCGCCATCTTGTTATTGTCAATTATTGTGGTCTCACGATCACTAGGAGTAACAGGTATCGATGTATAATTTAAAAGAAAACGATTAAAAGGTTTAAGGATGAAATCTGAGTTTTAATATCGTTGAGATTAGGTGCCCAAAACTATACTATATAGATTTTTTTCTCCCTAAATTTAGGGGTAAAACCTCCAAGTTGGCATCACTGGTCAGCTGTCAATAAAGAAGTTCAGTCTAAGATCAGTGTGGCCAACAAAAAGTGTTTCTGACAAGAATAACAGTTAAGGTCTACCATTCAAACCATAGGATTGTTGCATGTTTTTTATCATTGCGAACATCTATATTGCTTTATTGAAATGAATGAATGAATACACCCCCGAAGCGTATATCTTGAAGTTTACAATGACTTTTTGGCTGAATACTCAACATATCGGTGGCCACTAACTCTAGGAACTTTTGGGAAGTCACCATTTCATTTTTATTGTTCTGTCACTAGTTATGTCAAATGTCAGTTATATTTATTTTTGTTGATGTTCGTTTAATTGTGTATGTCCATTTTCGATCAGATTTTTGCAGCATTTCTAATTAGTTGTATCTCTATTCTTCTAATTACTTTTTCCACTGACATTTGACATAACTAGTGACAAAATAACAGAAATGAAATGGTGACTTGCCAAAAGTTCCTAGAATTATTGGCCACCGATAAGTTGAGTATTCAGCTAAAACATCATTCTAAATTTCAAGATATTCGCTTCGGGGGTGTATTCATTATTTTAATAAAGCAATATAGATGTTCGCAATGATAAAAAACATACAAAAATCTTATGTTTTGAAGGGTGGACTTTAACTGTCATTCTTGTCAAAAAAACACTTTTTGTTGGCCACACTGACCTTAGACAGTTCCATGTTCTGTGTCAATTGTCAATGTTTCTGATTTCAAATAAAACTTACTTATGTAAAGTCCCAAAAGGGCTTTACTTCGATCAGAAAATTTCAATTTATTCAACTGTCTAAAATAATATTGATCGTGTTCCAGAACAATTCCAATAGTATCAGTGTAATCGAGTAATTGTTCTAAGAACATTATAACGTTGCTAGTCATTTCGTGAACGGTACCGTCACTCGGTAATTGGGTAACAGAATCAGAACGGATGCTGTCAACGAAATCTTCCAAAGCTTTAGATCCCTTGAAACAAATTTCAATTAATAACATGAAGTTTCTGTGGTAAAGCACTATAGGCAACCAACAATACTTGAAGGTGAATGCTTGGTTGCCTAACTACTCATATACTTGGAAAACCTGAAATTGTGTGCTCACTATAGACAACCAACAATACTTGAAGGTGTATGCTTGGTTGCCCAACTAATAGCTAATGATTAATGACATAAAAATTGTTTTTGGAAGGAAACTACTTACCGTTGTATAGAACTTTTGGTAAAATTTTTGCTTTACATTTAAATCAAGAGTTCTTTGTGGTAAAGCACTATAGACAACC
Source organism: Galerucella calmariensis (assembly GCA_910591675.1). Classification (NCBI taxonomy): domain Eukaryota; kingdom Metazoa; phylum Arthropoda; class Insecta; order Coleoptera; family Chrysomelidae; genus Galerucella; species Galerucella calmariensis. The sequence continues at coordinate 21,138 of CAJUYG010000780.1, forward strand.
AACAATACATGAAGGTGTATGCTTGGTTGCCTAATGAGTGCTCCTAGATAATAGTTACATTGATGACATGAAAATAGTATTTAGAAAGGAACTACTTACCGTGGTATGCAACATTTGGAGTATTTTGGACAAATTTTTGCGTTACATTTAAATCATGAGGTTTCTGTGGTAAAGCACTATAGACAACCAACAATACTTGAATGTGTATGCTTGGTTGCCTACTTAGTACTCCTAGCTAATAGTTACATTAATGTCATGAAAATTGCATTTAGAAAGGAGCTACTTACTGTGGTATGCAACATTTGGAGTATTTCGAGAAATTTTTGCTTTACATTTAAATCATAAGGTTTTTGTGGTAAAGCACTATAGACAGCCAACAATACATGAAGGTGTATGCTTAGTTGCCTAATTAGTGCTTCTAGCTAATAGTTACATTAATGACATGAAAATTGTATTTAGAAAGGATCTACTTACCGTGGTATGCAACATTTGGAGTATTTGGTCGAATTTTTGCTTAACATTTAAATCATAATCTTCAACTGTCCTTTCGAATTCCGGTTTAAGATTACGTAGCTGTTTAAATATTGGAAATATTACAAGGACAGTTGTAAAATCGTGTCTCGCTATACACTTTTTAGCCCTAGCAACGATATTCTGAAAAAGAAAAAAAAATTATATAAATAAATAAAAAAATTTCAAAAATAAAATCACCTCTCCATCTTGAACGATAGTATCCATCGCTTCTTTGACAATAAGTTCGAAAACTCTCGGTTGATGAGCAGGGGTGATGATGTCTTTCATTAGAATTTGTTCGAACTGCATCAATCTGTGTAAAGCTATTACCGAGATTAAATAATTTTCCATTTCTTGTTCGTTATCCAATTCTTCCCCTGTATAAGACGTATCTAGAAAAAAATATTAAATGTATTAAACTGTTTATTGGTTGAATATTAACATAACTAACCCAGATGTGAAGCTCTGCGTGTACCTAAAGATAACCCAGTGGACTGTTCCAAAGTATGAGAAGCTCTTAAAAACATTTTATTAGCTTTTCTTTCGAAAACTTGTCCTATCCTTCTTGTAGAAGGTTTCCTTGAAGCTTCGTGTCTGTTAGGGAATTTTGGTTTCTGTAAAAATAAGATTAAAATTCCACGTTAAATAGATATCTAATTACCTACCAACATAGGTGAGCTTGTTGTACCGTGTACACTTCCTCCACTGACGGATTTTTGATGGTTTCGTAGCATGGTGAGTGATTTTTGTAAAACACTTCCACGTACTTTGCCATATACTGTTAAATATTCATCCCTTCCATTCTCGAACAACCATTTTGCGATTTTTATCAATTGGGATTTTACCTCGTCTGGTATTTGTTTGGGCATCACTTTCACTTCTTTGCTAGATGAATCTGTAGGAAAATTTACAAAAGTATAGAAGAGACATGACATATCAGATAAGTAGATTGAATTTTGATCTAGAAAACTATTTTCTACTGAAAAATAATATTTTATAATTAGCAAAATATTATCATTATAAAGTTATTTTTAAACTGTTCTAATCAAATTATGTTTGTATAAGATCATTATAAAATAAGCATCATGTTTAATAAAACCAAAATGTTTATGTTATACTTCTATTCTTAATTGTTTTGACCCAATTTCACTTGCAAAGTAAAATAAACTTAAACAAATCATAGAAGCTAGGAAATAAAAGCATTAGTTTTGTGTAAATAATTATATAATTGTGTGAATTAATATACATTAAATTTTGGCAGCAAAAGCATCCATTAGAGCAAAATGTTTACTTACCATCCAAGTTAATTAAATCAAGTAAAACCACTGGTAAAATTGGTGTATTGTATTTGTCCAGAATAAGTTTAAATTCAGCATTAAGTTTATCATTTCCTTTATGAAAGAAAGAAGTCTAAAAACAAACAAATTTACTGCTATTTTTAATTATAGTGTAATAATACTTACAACATTAATAAGCTCAACACTTTGTGGTATGTTTTTCTCAAAATATTTTTGTGCTTTTGATAACCGTTCTAAAGCATTTATGTATGATTGTAAGTCAGTTCCTCCTTCACCAGGACCTTTTTCAATAACATGTTCAACATCTCCAGAAACTTCATAGTGACTTATTACATTGTCTAATAATTGTATAGTTGGTTCAATATCTAAAACAACAAATACATAAAACTGTAAATACAAACAATAAAGTAAACTTACTGCATTGTGCTCTACGAAGTGTTTCTGTTTCATTGTACACTGGTAGTATAGTATCTTCCAGTCGAGACAATCTTTGTTCAAAAGTATTTAAAATATTACCAATACCATCAGTTAATTGAGAACTTTTAGCGAGTCTTTCTTGTAATAATAGCAAATTAGCTTGTTCCTAAAATGAGTACATTAATAAACTGACAAATATGTTTGATATTATATACCTACCTTCTTGAGTTTATTCCCTATTACAATTTTTCTCTCCTCAATTAGATTCATTTTTAATAATTATGTTCTTACATACTCCCACTAATAATATTTTTACATTTCATTTGACTTTTACGTCATTTACTTAACCTCACTCTTAATTTGACTTGACAGTTGTGAAGTTTACTCTTATCTATGGTTTACTCTGGTAAATTTCTTAGGGGAAACTGGGAAAATATAATCGCCTTTACCATGTGGATCAATTAAATCTCGGGTTGAACCAAAATGATCTTAAGTATCCAGTATGATCAACTTTTGAACAGTTAATCATACTAATTAATTGATATCGCACAATGTATGATATTTACGTTGATAAATATTTGCCCCTGTTACTCCTACTGTATAATAAAGTCTGCAAAGTGCAATGCTCGGATATTATCGTACAATAACCGATTCTCGTCGGTGCTAAAAATAAATGAATGGCCATGAAGTCAGCGATCCTGAGGTTGTGTGAGTGTTAAAAAGGGATTCCATTGACTGGTTGCTGACATACCAGCTTCTGTTTTTCGTTGAAAACGTTGGAAAATGAACAGTTCGCACAGTGTACAATATCAAGTTGGTTTTAAAATTTTCCGTTTTTGCTTTGAAGTCGAATAGATTTTGTATCTATTTTTTTGAGGTTAGTAAAAACATATTTTTTGGCAAGATGCTTCAGTTTTTTACCCTGTGCAACAGCTGACATTTCTAACAAGCATTTTTATAGTACATATACGTTGAATTTAAATGTATTAAATTGTAAATTTTCTACTGACTAGAGAAAGTGTAGTCTTGACCCTAATTTCATGTGTATCATCAGTATTAGATACACTTAATATCCACAAGTGTAAATTATGTACCTATATAAAAATTTAAAATTACTTTTCCATATTTTATTATAACGGTTTTAAACAGGTCGCGCGTGGACACGCGGTTCAATGATTTAATTGTTGTAATTTTATATACCAGTAAAATAACTTTTTACATAACCTCACTTTTTGAAAATATAAAACGTTCCGTAGTTATATCTATGTACCTAATCAATCAAGTAGCTATTTAAAACAGATTAGGCATCCTGTAAAATAAAAATAAATCAATTATTAAAAAACGACAAGCGTTATTGGTAACCTTGGAAACATAAATGAGTTGAACAATAGTTTATTGTGTTAGAAGGGCAGAAAATTACTATCAACATAACTACATACGTGCATCTAGGTACCTAGGTAGTCTCGGGCGGCTGCTAAAAGTGCTAAAGCTTTTCCTATTAGTAGCCCCCAAGAGGCCTACTAAGAATAAGAGGCCTAAGAATAAGAATAAGAGGCCTACTCTACTAAGAATACTTTCTGCCCTATTTTTGGTGTTCATATGTTTGGTATCAATTACGAAGTTTCATGATTCTGTAGAAAACTATTTGTTGTTCCCTCGTAGTTATAGATTGTAAAATAACTGTTATTAAATCACTTGAAAGCGGTTTGACGTCGTTATAACTTATTTTCTTGACGGTTATTATACTGATGCGGGCGCTTGGTAAGCAAGAATTATTTCTGTCTTTTTTATTGCAAATTTCTAGTTAATCCGGTTGGACAGAAATAAATCTTTAACCACTCATAATAACGAAAGAAAAAAAAAACAATGCGCGCTAAAATTTCCTGGAAACGGAGGAAAATACCGAAATAATTGATGTGGAACAAAACACGTCAAACATAAATTGAAATCACCACGAAATTTATCTTTACAATTAATTTAATTTCATAAATTATGTCGATAAGGATAAATAATACCGGGTCGCCAACTAGAAAAACATTTTTATAACAAAAGTCGCCTCGAAAAACGCCTGGAAATAATTTTCAGAATTGTAAATCCACCGCTAGAGGGCGTATTTGACAGTTAAACTTTTAAAATGCCAAATTTTTCAAAATTTACCTAATTAAGGAGCATATTAAATATCATAATCACATTCCTCGACAAATTCTGCATATTTTTAATAAGACAGGTTTAAGTCTATCTCTTCAAATAAGGGATGGGGGAGAGTGGAAACCTTGTTACGAACAAACGCCTGTAATTCCGGTTCTACTTGACCGATTTTAATAAACTTGATGTTGTTTGAAAGGGCTTTTGTTGAAAAATCGAAAATTTGTAAATATAAAGCAATCTGATTGATAACATAAATGCTAGAGGGCGCTGTTTTATTTTTTTATATTGTGCTTTCTCGTAACAATTTTAAATGAAAGCATACAAATTGAATTAGATCTTTAAAAAGTAGACTAAACTAGTATTAAAACACTGCAAACAGCAAGGCGATATCTCTTTCTATCCAAAGGTATCGTAAGAAACAGGTAAATTGCTGGAATTGTTCTTCCAACCTTTGCTATAATCCACTCCTGAGATATGGCCGACGGGCGTTCTTAGTTGGCCACCCGGTATAATCAAAATCTCTGTTACCATTTAATGGTCTAGGGTAGATTGACCACCCGGTACACAGCTATGTGGGAGATTTAATGGATATTTTGTAATTTCTTACAAAAAAATACTGATATCTCCAGTGCGTCATCAGGTTTAGTTTTAAAAATAGTGTTTTGTTATATTTTTATAAAAGTCGATGTTGTTTCCGGCTCAATTATTATTAGAGTGTTATTGATTTGGGAATTTTTGTATTTATCTCGTGCTAATTGTTGTTTCAAATCGATAGAAACCGATTGGAACGAGATTATTTTCAAGTCAGATGGTAGACTCCGTTTCATTAAGGAAGAGTCATTAGAGTCTAGAAGTTGCAGTTGTATCCGCGAAGAAGCAAGACAGAAGGCTACCATAGGCGTACACAGACATTTTTATTAAGGGGGCCAAATATCAAATCGGAAAACAAAGAGCCCTGCCCGCCGAAACATTGCTTTTGCATATTGCTGCCCTTATATTCCTCGCAATTTATTTTAAGAATAAAAAAGTGCTTCCTCGTATCAATGTATCATTGAAAGAAGGTTAAAATTTAAAAATTATGAAATGTTTTTAATAGACTGATATTTTGAGGAATTGGGGTAGACCGAGATTATGATAGGTCATGGACCACTCTGCCCCCCCCTGTAGGCACGCCTATGAAGGCTACTACCGATATTGATGTTCAGATATTGTTTTGTGCAGCTTCTTCGCGCATATTACTGCAACTTCTAGACTCTAGTGGCTTCTTCCTCAATGAAACGGAGTCTACTATTTGAAATCAGTTCATCAGGGTAGGAATATTCCCAAATAACAGAAACTTAAAATTAAATGACAAATCGGCCACAACAATATTTCAGGTTACTTTGGAAATTACAGTCTTTATAACATTAAAAATATTTTCAACACTAGTATAAACAGACTGTCCAATTTGTACTAATATTGACCAATGAACATAATTTCAAGAAGGATGTTTTTAAAAATATATTCAAATCATTTTGTTTATTAGTTTTTACGTTTTTTTATTAATTATAAAAACAGCAATTTAATTTAAGATATTGTTAACTTCCAAACAAGTTAAAAGTAGATTAGCAAAACTATTTACAAGTTTTTTTTTTGCAAAAGTTTTTTGTAAACATGTTTTTTAAAATCATCTTTTGAAAATTTACATACAGTGTGGAAATCACTTATGGAATAAAATTCTTTATGTCATTATTTTAGAAAATTATAAAAAATGCCGAGACACGTCAACTTTTGAATTGAGTTGTGCGTTATGTGAACATAAATTTAAATGTACAGGGTGATTCACGCAAGTATGCCGTAGTCGGTGTTGTTGTTTTTTAATGAAACACCCTGTATATTTGCA
>CAJUYG010000780.1:42323-62022 GCA_910591675.1 Galerucella calmariensis
TCAATATATTTTTTCTTACAGCTCGAATCTACCATTTCCATGGGACAATCAGTATACAACCAAACTAAATTCGACTTAAACTACGCTCAAAATTTCTTGAATAAATTCTATTTTAATTTTCCCAGCTTCTGCAACATTCTTTGTAGACAGTCTTCAAGTTTTGAGCATTCGTTTTTTTTTCTGCCCTTTTGCCTTCTGTGCAGCCTTCAACATATGAGTTTTGAAGGATAATTGGTTATCCAACCACACCCCACACACCACAGCTTCCTCCATCCGAATACATTCCTTCCCTTCACCATCATCCCCACTTCCCTTGCTCCGTCCCTTCACCAGTAGACCCACAGTCTTATTCTCGGCCACTTCCATTCCACACCGCTCTATCTTCTCCACAATCTTTCTACACATCTTCTCCGCCTTTCTTTCTATCTCCACCTCTCTCTTTGCCGTACATACCAGACAGACATCGTCCGCATCAAATATTACAGAATAAAAATATAAGATGTTTCACTCGTTCGAATTTATCGCGTAAAGCACCGATGCCGCTGGTGACTGTCTGGTGACTTGGATGGTACAGTACGTCACTACGTCCTTACTTGCATTTAATTTGGCATATTATACGGGACGTCGTCCGTCGAGCGCTGTTATTTTAGAACGGTGTTTATTGGTTGTTCGTGTTTTATATTTATGTTGTATGGATTTTTTAAATTTATTAATTAATTGTTGAAATGAGCAAAAAGTCATATTAATATTTTTCTCTTTAATAGCAAAGCTTAAACACTAAATATTTTGTAATATTTGCTAATACAAATTAAGGATTTATTTTTATAATAAGGATATTATATAGACAAGTACATTGAGCAAGAAAACACAAAAATTCAATTCTATAGCTAACCAAAGTGGAATTGGTCAGTTCCTTTTGAACGAATTTACTAAATTTTCTTTTCATCATCCATGCATCAATTTCCTTTCAAATATTATGCCAGTCTCTATACCAGAGTTCGTATATACTTTACTCTCAAATGTATATTGAAAGATTTGAAAAACAATAGATTAAATTTAACACATAAACCAAACTCCAAACTTAGTATTTCACAACATTTATAAAAATTTTTAATAAAGGTATCCTGCAGCTGCTTCTCTTTTTACTGTTTTAACCTTGTCAATCCAAAAAATACGCGTTATTTAAAGATCAAAGTTTAAGATTATTCTGGTGGCTAATGAGTATGTTTAATTGAATTTGTGATAAATATCTGCTAGATTATCAATCAGTATTACAAAATTACTAAGATGCTGGAAAAAACTGTGAATTGATTCATTTTAAAAACTCAAGTTTATTTTTTACTTACCTTTTTAAATTCATATCCCCAACATTTTTCAATATAATTAACATTTAAAAATAAACCTTTGTGATAAACAATCCTATTAATTTAAATATATATTTCTCTAATTAACCCTGTATAGCTTAAAATAAAATAAGCTTTTCGAACTTATCTGGTATCTACCGGTCTCGTTATTGACAACAAAAGAGAGTCGTAAACATAATTTATGAGAGCGGCGTCCGTTTGGGACACCAACTTGAATCAAACCGCCCTGGAGTGAAACATCTTATATTTTTATTCTGTAATCTTTGTCCGCATACACCATAATCTCACATCCCTCTTCACATGCTATCCCACAAACTTCATTAAACACACACTTCCAAAGCGTCGGTCCCAGAACCGAGCCCTGGGGCACTCCAATCTCCGTCCCATACCTTCTCCCTCTAGTGTCAACTATCGCATGCCCCCGTCAGATAGTCCTGTGGTGGGATCACGACAAATAGAATTATATTTTAGTGACGTCACCCAAAAGCTGGTGATAATCTTGAAATTTGGTATCACGTCACATCTTTTGCGATTATAGAAATCTAGGTTCGGCAAACTTCGGAATAATAGTATCAATTCAAAAAACTTTTCGGTTATTTGACACATATTTGACATTTTCTAAACTTCTTTAGCTTTGGTATAGCTTTTTCAGTCCATAATGATTTTTTCCATTCCTCTTAAGACTTGTAGAATGAAGTCAATTCTACGCTTTAGATCCCGTGTCATAATACCAATTTATCGCATGCAAACGATGTGAAACGGTTGTTAGGTAACGTGACGTCACTAAAATAGAATTCTATTTGTCGTGATCCTGGTCCTGTACTAGATTAACTAGTCCCTCTCCTACTCCAAGCTCAACACCGTCCGTTTACTGACTTTGTTGAACGCGTTCGTAAGGTTGGAAATTGAAGTGCGCATGCTTGTTACTACTCATATTGCTTTACAAACCTTCTTTTCCAGAGAAAATATGAAGACTGTAAAAGAGAACTGGGATTTTGTATACCCGGTTTCCAAGTATACAAATTATCCAACAACCAATTAGTGAAATTCGACAAGGAATTCGGCAAAACTCTAAACAGAGAACGAGCCGAAGACGGTAAGATTTTCATTGAAAAAAAAAACAAAAAAATTTTCATTTTTAAATTATTTTCCACAGCCATACGAACTTTCTTAAACATCGAAGGTACGCGAGTATGTCGCAGTCTCATAGTTCAATTTTTAGCTTCGTTATGGCAAATCCAATACTGGGCGCGCAATCAACGACAATTCCGATTGTACTCTTCATCGATTCTTTTGGTATACGACGCGCGAAGACTCAGAGAAAAAATGAGGACCCGAGCAGCTACTTTGAAGCTACAAAGAAAAGGAAGTCTGTACCGTCCGATGAGTTTGGCAGTGTTAAACAAAAACAACGAATGTGACCGAGTTCCGACGGGGTTCAGCGGACAGCTGACTAAAGAAGGTCCGATTTTGAAGCCGCAAAGATCCTCGTGCAAAGCTGTCAACTTGGACGTACCGAGTTTCGTTTGTAACAACACTTGGCATAAGTCGATACATTCTTTGAAACGCACCCATTCGTTTCAGAATAATTACGACAAGGATGTACAGAATAGAAAGCAGGATTACACTTATCTTTTGGACGAGCTCTGCGACGAGCAGAAATCCGAATGCTGGGCCATTGCTAAGATGATCGACTTCGCGCACGTCTTTCCGGCGGAAAATTGTGATATAGACAAGAATTATTTGGACGGTATTGAAAATTTAGTTCGATTTTTCGAAGAACTTTTAATTGAGAGCGATTAGCTTTTAATATTATTTTGATATTTATATATTTTTTCGTCATCACATATCATGATATTTATTATCTATGTATTTTCCCTTTTCATCTGTGTACTTATTAAAAACATTATAAAATGTATTATTTTTGTAACAATTTATTGAATTGTCAATAAAGATTTCCACAACGACATCTTGTTTTATTTCTATACACTTTAAACCAATCATAGCTCAATTCCAACTGAGACACAACAACCCAATTTTTTCCCATTTTGGGCCTGGGTTTTCTTTTTTTTTTGTTTTCTATTTTTTATTTTCTGATATTTTTATACATAGTTGCACTTTGATCAACCGGGTTTGGGCCTAGGTTTTCTTGTTTTTTTTTAGTTTTCTATTTCTTATTTTCTGATATTTTTATACATACTTTGATCAACCGGGTTTGGGCCTGGGTTTTCTTGTTATTTTTTAGTATTCTATTTCTTATTTTCTGATATTTCTATACATAGTTACACTTTGATCAACCGGGTTTGGGCCTGGGTTTTCTTGTTTTTTTTTTAGTTTTATATTTCTGATATTTACATATTTATTTCAATATTGTTATGTTACTACTGAATTTGGCAAAGTCTTGAGTCATGCGCAGTTGAAGGAGCCGTGTTGTATATTTACCCGCTCCTCACCCAGAGGGTGGGAGAGATAAATATCATACCAAATACCGATGTTGCCAGCCCTGTTGTTTTTCCCCCGCATGTTGAGGTGCGCATGCGTTCATGCAGCCTTTAACCTTCTATTCGATGTAACTGAATGTGAGCTGACTAGCACAGATAAGATACAGGGCTTACAGCTCAGAGGTAGTAGGTTCGAAACCCGGTGTGGACCTGGTTTTTTAGTTTTTTATTTCTTATTTTCTGATATTTTTATACATAGTTGCACTTTGATCAACCGGGTTTGGGCCTGGGTTTTCTTGTTTTTTTTTTAGTTTTCTATTTCTTATTTTCTGATATTTTTATACCTAGTTGCACTTTGATCAACCGGGTTTGGGCCTGGGTTTTCTTTTTTTTTTTTTTAGTTTTCTATTTCTTATTTTCTGATATTTTGATACATAGTTACACTTTGATCTGTGTCAGTTGGCCGGAAAGCGATAAATCTCAATAATTTTCTCTTCCCCTTTCTCAAAAAAATATATACATGTGCTTATAAATCAAATAAGTAACGAGAAAAAACTAGTCGCAGAGCATAATAATATATTGAAAAGAACAGAATATAACACACAATTCGAAAAATATAAACCATTTTCCTTCATATCTGGTCTGTGTTTCCTTCCACATCGTGTAAACTTGGTTGCCTACAATCACTTAACCCCATTTTATTTTCCACATTGGTTAAATGTCACCTTCTTGAAATTTGGCAACGTCGGTATTTGGTTTGATATTTATCCGCTCCTTACACCCAGCAACGATCTGGAACTGCTTTTAGTTCCGACAAAATACTGAAGGTCTGCAGTGAGATCACGAAAACTTGATGCGAACAGTCCACTCGATACGCGTAATAGTATCGTAAATGCAGTTATCGTTTTAAAATGACGTACTCGATTCGAGTTGATCATTCATAATCCCACTGCTGTTCTCACAAGCATCACAGACAGTCTTTGACAATCCGGATTCGGCGCAAAGACCCTAAAACGTTCTCGAGAGAACGCTTTGCGCAGAATCCGGATTGTCAAAGACTGTCTGTGATGCTTGTGAGAACAGACCTTGTTCAAGATATCTGTAAAGGTGGCTTCCCACGGCCCGGGCCGAGCCGCGCCAGCTCGCAACAACGCGCCGAGGGAAGACGGTCGCCTGAGGTTGCGCAAGGAGGTGCGACGAATCCGCGGCGAGTAACCAGTAAACACAAAAATATGTAAACAGCTGATCGGTTTTGAAAATATTCATGGGCACAAACACGCAGTGGGAAGAGTTTCGCCTGAAGACCGTTCCCCCGTGCGGCGCGGCCTAGTAAAATTACGGGCCGTGTGAAGCCACCTTTACACTTACTGGCAGAAAAAGTCGCCATGCCATTCTTCTCACCCCTCCCTTGGCTACGAGCCTGCTGTGAGCGGTGGAATAAAATTCAAAAATATATAAACACAATATTTTATTGAATCAGTTTGACAAAGTGCATCTATTTAAAAATCAAAGACATTGAAAAATTATCGTGAATTTAGCGTCGTGATCATCTAGCGTTGGGATCTCGAGCGACGACGGCTAAATAACAAAACGCTCCACATCGAGGTACAGGTTGAGCTGCTAAAAACGCACCGCCATCTGGGGAGTTTTCGTACAACATTGGTTGTTTGGCAGGCGGTTTTTCATCTTCCGGAGAATCCATTTCAGCTACACCGCCCGGCTAAAATATTCATAAATCAAATTATGTGGTTGTATGAATTAGTAGGTACTGAGTACTTACTAATAGATGTGCGATGTTTGGTAGAGTACTGGACGGTGGGTTTTCTGTAAATGGAGGTTGCAGTTCACCTTGTTGAATGTTAACGACTAAATAGTACATAAAATCATTTCGTAATTTCATTTCTTCTAGAGATCTATTACAGTTTGTTAATTTTTTCATCCACTTGATCGCTTTCTGTCTATCTGCGAAATACACAAATTATGTAAGTACCTTAAGTACAGAAGATACCTTAAGGTTTATTAGATATTTATCAGTAAAACTTACCTTCATTCGTAGGTAAATTGGAGAGCATAATTTTTGCCAAAAACATATTGTAGTTGCAGTCATAATTCAAATTTTCTGCCGCTTCGCCCATTTTTGCTTAATTGATGATGAGTTTACAAGAATTTTTATGTTCAAATTTGACAAGTACAAATGACAGTTGTCCACAAAAATCAGTATAGATGATGTAGCTAAGTCTATATAAGTGCACTACTCGTTCTATATAAATAAAAAAGAACGCCATTTGAATAAAGTTCTTAATATTAGATTACTAGCAACAAATAGATTAAGAATAAAATAGGAAAATTATACCTACGTATTATGCAACTTTTACTACACCTTAAAAATAAACGCATCTATGATAATTTTTGACAGTATATAGTTCTATGATTGACAGTCGTCGTATTCAGTATAGCCAACAATATCCCAAACCGAAATTTCCCTGCTATTTATATTAAACTATTGAAGTGCAATGCATTGTCGAAGTGAATTAACAAAAGTGGTTTTAAAGGTCGTTTAAAGAAATACCATAATCCATTATTTTTTAATTGTTTACATTTTTTGTATAGTACTTATTTAGAACATCGGTGAGAAAAAAATTGTGAAAATTTTTATAAAATCAACACGTTTTCAGAAAGGTTACCCAGCCTTGACATGTTCAATTAGCATAATATAAAGAAAAAAACTGAAACAAAAATGAGCAAAAAGAAGCATCAAAATGACCCCTCTGGTGACATTTCGTCAGAATCTGCTGACGAGAACCAAAATAATGTCGAGTGTTCTCACATACATAAAGCTGTGGATCTGCCCAAACTCAGAAAGGCTTTAACCAGGACTGGATTCCTTACAGAATGTGAGGAATGTAAAAAAGTTCCTATCCCAATTGATATGGTTGATATTGAATTCGATAACTGTCTTTGGCTTTGCTTAAAATGTGGAAACCAAGCTTGTGGCAGATATCGCAACCAACATGCTTTACACCATTACAACATCCCTCATTCTGATTCACATGCGATGTGTCTCAATACAACCATATGGAGTGTTTGGTGCTATGAATGTGACGAAGAAATTAATCTTGCTTGTAAGAAAAAACTAATGGAAGCCGTAGAAACACTTAGGAAACAAGCGGAGTCTAATAAGATCAAGCAACAACCAAGTTTACCTCCATTAGCTCATAAAGTAAGTTTCAATTTTGATGTACACACATGCCATTTTTTTTGACAGATGTATAAAATATATAGGTTAGATTTTTGATAAAAAATTGATTGAAATTATTGTGGAATGGACAAACAGTATAATACTTCTATTAAAGCAGTATGTTTTATTATAAGTTATATTTTTTTGAATACTACTTCACCTATTATTTTAGGTATTAGATGTAATTTCAACACTCCCATCTGTTAGTACTGGGGCAACACCAAAACCACAAAATTCAATAATATCTCTGCTTCCGAGAGCCAGAGGACTTTCAAATTTAGGAAATACATGTTTTTTCAATTCTGTCATGCAATGTCTGGGTCAAACCCCATACCTACTCAAATTACTAGATGAAACTTCTGTGGAAGACCAATATTTCAAATTACCCGGTGGTAAATTAACTGGGGAAAACAAAGAAATTCTTGAACTGGAATCATTAGAAGGTGAGTTTGTAAAAATGTGATTAGACAGTGCTACAATAATAATTATAGGTACTCTTGAAAAGTGGAAACCCTTGACAGCAACTTTAGCTGACACATTAAGAGAACTCCAGAGTGGTAGACAAGAAGTGTATGTACCAAGAATGCTGCTGTCCAGGTATGTTGAGAAAAATCTACTAGAAAGTTCACCATATTCAGTATCTTTTGTTTATTAATATGTAATTTTTTGTTGAAGACTAACTAACAAAATGCCCCAATTTGGTGGTGGTGATCAACACGATTCACACGAGTTATTAAGACATTTATTGGAAGGTGTAAGGGAGGAAGATTTGAGGAGATATAAAACTGTTATTCTCCAAAAATTAGGTAATTTTAATAATTTTTTGGTAAATTTAACCTATAATTGATATTTTTGTAAAGGTTTTAACAGCAAAACTGATCCAGCTACCGTAGAAGGTAATAAAAAGAAAATAATCAAATTTTACGGTACCCAAGCCTCAGAAATGCTACTACCCACCGAACAAGTCTTCAGAGGAGTACTTGTTAGTACCCTACAATGTCAAGATTGCGGACATACATCTCACAGAGATGAATTCTTCCTCGATTTAAGGTGATTTAATTAGATTTTCTTAATTGTATTTGTACCAATTGCATTATTTTTTCTAGTTTACCAATAAGCGAAAAGCAACTACCTCCAGTTTTGAGAAGAAAAGCCGAAGACATCGAAGACCGTAATAAACCATCCAAGCATCAAATCAAAAAGGAAAAACGCGCCGAAAAAAAGAAAAATAAAAAGCAAAAAAGCAACAAGAATCTTCTTACCAACACCATAACATTCAACAACGATGGAACTATTGTTAATAAAAGCGACAGTGAATCTGATGCAGACGTTGAAGATAATGTAGAGGAAACTACTTCGAAAGCTACTAATCGTGAAGAAATTCCCAAAGGAACAGAATCTGGCTACAACTCAGACAAAATCGACAACAGCAGCCCCGATTCGAATAACAGAGGCGTCTCTCCGGAGATGAGAGTAGACGACAGTGGTGTACCGAGTCCTATAATTGGTATGCTCAGTGTGTCACCGGGAAGTCCTGAAAATAGTCCAGCTTCCAGTGAAACGAATCTAGATACTTGCAGCAGTTCTAGTCCACTGTGCGGTCGTAATAGCCCTAATGACGAGTGAGTTTATTTAAAAGTAGTTCATTTGTACCATTATTCGTGTCATTTGATTTGTTGTAGGGTGGTGGAGGAACTGGAAAGGCCAGAGTCAAGATTGGCGTTCGTAAGTAATAAGAACACGGATCTAAAAGTTGACCTAGAAAAACTTAGTTTAGTAAATGCTGATAAAAAGAAAAAGATTTTTGATCAAGACGAAGATAGTACTATGGAAGGTGCTTGCGGTCCCGTTCAGGAGGACGAAAAGGTAGAGTTTTGTAGATTTTGTTTAAAAAAAAAATTAAAAGTTACCGTCTAGTCTTCCTAATAATAACAGTTTTATCTTTTAAATACAGGGTGTACCACCATTTTGACGGCTTATTACTCGAGAATGGGGAAAAATATATCGACGTGCAGTTTTCGCAAAACTTCGAATTTTTATTGATATAGTTGCCAAATTTTTACTTTTCCCGAAAGCGCCGAAAAAAAAATGACCATTTTTGAAACGAAATTATCGGTTTATTTTAATAAAACACTCTATATTTTTCAATACCATCTGAAAGTCCCTTTCTTTCTCTTTTCAAAAATGTATACATTATCGGCATATATTCAAGTTTTTATGGAAATATTTAATTTTTTATGAAACCATGTCAATAATTTCCAAATTTAAAGTATCACATTCTAACCGCTTGGAAACTTTATAACTCGAAAATGGGACAAGGGATTAATGAGCGGCTTTCACTGAAATTCTTAGAAATGTTTAAATTTTTTATGACACCGTTTGCAAGTCTCAGAAGTTGTCTAAAATTTTCGAAAGAAATTTACTTTTGTTAATTAATAAATTAATAAAAGTGACCAGGATAATATTCAGAGCTATTTTTGACAGAAATAAGCCTATACACGAAAAGACAACAAACATTTTTATTTACATATATAAGAACAAGGAACCAAACATAACTTCATAAAAAACATCAAAACAAAAAAAATTATATTTATAGTGTAACTAATGTTAATGTGATGACCTTGAATTGTATTAAAAATTTTATGCAGGTCAATTTTAATCCACAATAGGTCTGTTCCAACCGCAATCGGAAACCGTCAGAAACAATCAGAGAATAACTGGTCATAGCAAACATCGAGTTTACTTTCGCCTAATTTCTATCACTGATTGCAACGGTCGAGAATTCTCTGATAGTTTCTTACAGTTTTTGATTGCGATTGGAACAAACCTATTAGTTTGAATTACATTTGAAAAGTATTATTTCACAATTTTCGAATTTATAAAAAAAATTTCAAGCACGCTATTGGGCGGCTTTTTCCTTCAAAGGGATTAAAAATATAGGTCTTAACATTAACAATAGTTACACTATAATAAATAAGTTGTAGTGTGTGACCTCCATCTCTACAGAATCCTAATCTCATCCAAAAATTACTGAACGCATTAATCTCTTGTCTCATTTTCGAGTAATAATGTTTCCAAGCTGTTAGAATGTGATGATTTACGTTTGGAAGTTATTGACATTTCATACAAAATTAAATCTTTCCCTAAATACTTGAGTATATGTCGATAATGTATACATTTTTGGAAAGGGGAAGAAAGGGACTTTCAGATGATATTAAAAAATATAGGGTGTTGTATTTAAAACAAACCTACAGCGTGTCCACGGATGGAGTATCCTATAGGGGAAAATTTTTTAAATATTAATTTAGTGAAAAATGTTATTCTTGATAAAAAGTTTTGCTTGTTCTGAAACCCCATGAAATGAAATAAAATTCAAGTTTTTCAAAACCCGTCTCATTTTATGGCCAGTTTTATGAAAACCTGACTTTTGACATTTCTTCACATATCGGCTAATATCTCGGGAACCTTGAGGTTTGCAAGGTTCTAGTCTACGCCATTCGATTCAGAATCGAATTTTCTATGAAAAGAGAAATTTTCCTCATCGGAAAACCTTAGATATGGATTTTAGAATTTTCAGGTTTTGAAAATTTTACCACACCGAAACACAAATTCGCGTAGACTCATAAATTTCAAAATTCCTCATTTTATAGAAAATTCAATTCTGAATCGAATGGCGTAGACTAGAAGCTTGCAAACCTTAAGGTTCCCGAATTATTAGCCAATATGTGAAGAAATGTCAAAAAGTCAGACTCCAGGTTTTCATAAAACTAGCCATAAAATAAGACGGGTTTTGAAAAACTTGAATTTTATATCATTTTATGGGGTTTCAGAACAAGCAAAACTTTTTATCAAGAATAACATTTTTCACTAAATTAATATTTAAAAATTTTCCACCTATAGGATACTCCATCCGTGGTTGTTTTAAATACTACACCCTATATTTTTTTATACCATCTGAAAGTCCCTTTCTTCCCCTTTCCAAAAATGTATACATTATCGGCATATACTCAAGGTTATGGTTTCATAAAAAATTAAATATTTCCCTAAAAACTTGAGTATATGTCGATAATGTATACATTTTTGGAAAGGGGAAGAAAGGGACTTTCAGATGGTATTAAAAAATATAGGTTGTTGTATTTAAAATAAACCAATAATTTCGTTTTAATAATGGTCATTTTTTTTCGGCGCTTTCGGGAATTAATATACATTTGGCAACTATGTCTATAAAAATTCGAAGGAAATATAAGAAGTTTAGCGAAAACTGCACATCGATATCTTTTTCCATTCTCTAGTAATAAGCCGTCAAAATGTGTTACTTTATAGTGGGACACCCTGTATTTCGAAGGGTTCTGAATATTAAAAATTCTCAAAAACCGTCATTAAAGTCATTCGAATCTCATTTGCATGTATCTTTGTTTTATGTAAACGTAGAATGTTGTCTATATTTGGCAGTAATTAGGTTTTGTGGGTCAATTTTTACATTTCGTTCTATATTTTTATGTATTTTATTTATTTTTTGCACACTCCCCCCCTTATCAATGACAATAAATACAATTTTCACCGTGGGGGATAAACAGAAATCCAAAAAAGTCATGCTTACTGGAAAAACTCATTCGAGTATCTAAAAAGTAGGATCTCGAGCAACATTATTCCACTTGAAAAACATAACCAAAAAAAAACAAACCAACCAACATGGAAGGAGTGAGGGTGTTGAAGAAATTAAAAAATACAGCGTGATAGGCGTGTACTTAGTTCCAGAGGCTGGCCGATTGTATTTTTTCATTTCTTCAATACCCTCACTCCTTCCATGTTGGGAACATACTGAATACCACCAAATAGTGAATTCTCTCTGTGAAGGACAATTAACATTCGGCCAGCCTCTGGAACTAAGTACACTCCTCGATGCGCGCGCACAATTATTATTTCTCTCTCTTTCAAGCTGTTTTCCTCATATTTTCCTTGTTGTACTTGTGTAATCAACACGGTTCCATAAGCATTTACGCAATCTGTAGAGGCTGTAAGACGACATATAACGAGTGTTTTTGTAAGAACTGGCTGGCTGTAGCGAGTCTGTGTACAAATCACACGATTACAACAGTAATGACACAAAACCAGCACCAATATGGCGGACCGGAAACTGCTTTTGTTCACGTGATGTCCCTCCAAACACTAACTCAATCCCAAACTGTCAAAATATTGTCATGTGGTCTATTAAAACGTGTCATTGACAACGTTGTTTAACACATTCACTGCCATCACCGCCCTAGGGGCGTTCGGTCGATTTCGATAACGCCGAGACCGCCGGAAAGGCGAGATATCCGGTCAGAGTGGATTGGTAAGCCTTGTGAGATGTTTGTTTTATTGTTCTGTCAGTATCCTGTATTGACCTGTCGGTCTTGGCTTGGAGGATTTTTATTACAATATGTATATTTGTATTTTATAACATTGATTCTTACTCAACCCTGTTTATTTTTCCCTTTTTTAATCTATTTACAACGAAAATATTACGTTGACCGCCCGAGAGGCGTTGATTGGCACAAGGTGGCTGTAAATAGTTGGCACACGGTCAACCGTGTGGCAGTGAATGTGTTAACCCTTAAAAAAATAATAAAATCTGTCGGTATTTCATGTAACTGTCTTTAATTAGATGGAAGAAGATGATTGTATAGAAGAAGACGAAGACGATGAAAGTTTGTGGTCGGTGACGATATCGTCCCGATATCAATGCGAAGAAGGAGAGTGTTCGGTGCAATCGTGTTTGAATCAATTCACCGAATGCGAATTGATGGCCGGCAATAATAGAGTCGGATGCGAATTGTGTACCAAAAGATTGGGTGGTCCGGAAAAGAAGACCGTCTATACCGATGCTTCGAAGCAATTACTCATCTACAATCCACCAGCGGTGTTGATATTACATTTGAAGAGATTTCAGGTAAGAAAAATTATTACGATTTGATAATAATTTTGTATACCGAGTCCGGGACCGGACAAATATCGAAGAAAATATAAATATTTTTATACTACAAATTTTACTCCAACTTAAACTATAATTTGATAATATTTTGAAATATACAGGGTGTTCCAGTAAAGTGTTGCGTATCAAAGTTATATTTTTTCTTATGGAACACCCTATATTTTATTGCATTTTCTGATTGCCACTGTATACACCTTCATAATGGATCCCTATACCTAAATACAGAGAGTTCTGGGTTATGCTGACTTTTTTAAAAATGTGAACATTTCGAAAAAAATTAATAACTCATTGATATAACAAATTCTAGCAAATTTTCTCTTACATCTAAATAGTTGGACATTCGTTGAATGTATTCCACGATTTAGTACTAAATATATCTTTACAGGGTGTTCTAAATTTTTAGTTTCATTATTAGTTCATTCAATGTGCAGTATCAGGCTTATATTGAATAGAACTGTTTTTTGTTTTGTGATGGTTTAAAGGTGATGAAGTAATTATTTTGTTTTAATTGATTTTTGATTCCCTTTTAAGCACGAAGGACCAGAGTTAGGTTGTAGGTGTTTATTGAAAAACTGTATTAACCTATCTAACTTTATCTACACGTCTGTCTTCTACAACTGTTAATTCCTCACTATATTTACACGTGTGTCTTCTACAACTATTGATATCTAAAAAACATATGGGCACTTGTAACCAAAACTCTCACCCCCGAGCCACGCCGGTTTTTACAGCTGGTTTCTATCTAATCCCGGGGTGGGTTTAGTTCCAGGTACCATAGATCATAAAATTTATGCATATTTATACGCTAAGTCAAGTTCATCATAAGTAAATATAAATAATACTATTTATGTAACGATTCAACGTTCTTATGATTTGTTGAAATTAGCTTCAAGGGAATTTATGTCTCTTATTTAAATATTATTGTAAACTTATTATATTGACCAAAAGGCATCACATTATTCAAAAAAATGTCGTCTTTCGAATGGTATAAGGGTGTCCTATACCTATTATACTTTTCGTGCAATTTACAATTTTCTTAAATTGTATGCTAAATCGATTTTAAAACATCTGCAATATTCTCTCCAAATTTCAAACTAATGATCTTGGCATTGTTGCTGTAAGAAACTAAATAGATCGTGTTTTAAGCCTCCAGAAAATATAGGGTTTTGCTATACTATACCGAGTGGTTAAAAAAATATAGCCCCTCTCACAAAAAAATCACTATCCACTTAGAGACATTTTATGAAATAACAAAAAGTTTATTACTTTTAGGGCCGGTTTTACAATAGTGGTATAAACTAAGAGTAAGCTTACTCTCGGTATAAGATGTATTCTAGCGTTTTACAAAGCAGGTATAAGTTTAATCATGGAATAGGATACTCGGAAAGTCTAGAATAAGCTATACCGTCGCCGAACAGACAGATATGTCGGCTACTTATGTCTGTTAAAAGCAAAAAACGAACGCATTGTAGCTAGCTGGTAGATATTTCTTCTCTGATTTGCTCTTTCTAACCTAAATCTGGCCACAAACTAATCGTCATCTAAGGTTTCGAAGTAATTGATCCTACAATAACGAATTATTGAAAAATTGATAATTTAGAAAGAATTTGAGTAGGTAGTTATCTTTCAAGCATAGTTTTTGGTTTCCTTCACATCGGAACCATATCTTCTTCATCGGAAGATTCAAATATTGGAAGAACATATAAATCCATTCTAAAATAATAAATAGACTCTCTCAAGACAGCAAAAGTTATCAATAATAAAAAATTAGCTAAAATCCAATAATAACACTTTTCGTTAAATTTTAAGGTTAACGAAGAAAAACATCACATATGACAGGACTGACAGGAGATATCAATTTATATGAACTACTTTCACTTTACTTCGAGAATTGCTATACCCTTTTAAAAAAAATGCATCGTAAAACTATAAAACTAGTTTTATACTAGGTATAAATTCTGGTATAACTTTATTCCCAGAATAACTATACTATTATTTATACCTAGTATAAATCTCTCTTGTAAAACCTTAGTTGTTAGTTCCGTTTTTATTCATGTTTTATTTTAATGGTCCAAATAATAATAATCAAGCCAATCTTCAACATGACTTTTATTATTTTTTGCCATTTCATAAAATGTCTCTAAGTGGATAGTGATTTTTTTGTGAGGGTAGTTATATTTTTTTAACCACTCGGTATAGGATAGCAAAACCCTATATTTTCTGGAGGCTTAAAACGTGATCTTTTTAGTTTCTTACAACAACTATACCAAGATCATTAGTTTGAAATTTAGAGAGAATTACAGATGTTTCAATATCAATCTAGCATAAAATTTAAGAAAATTGTAAATTGCACGAAAAGTATAATAGGTATAGGACACCCTTATACCATTCGAAAGACGACATTTTTTTGAATAATGTGATGCCTTTTGGTCAATATAATAAGTTTAAAATAATATTTAAATAAGAGACATAAATTCCCTTGAAGCTAATTTCAACAAATCATAAGAACGTTGAATCGTTACATAAATAGTATTATTTATATTTACTTATGATGAACTTGACTTGTCGTATAAATATGCATAAATTTTATGATCTATGGTACCTGGAACTAAACCCACCCCGGGATTAGATAGAAACCAGCTGTAAAAACCGGCGTGGCTCGAGGGTGAGAGTTTTGGTTACAAATGCCCATATGTTTTTTAGATATCAATAGTTGTAGAAGACAGAGGTGTAAATATAGTGAGAAATTAACAGTTGTAGAAGACAGACGTGTAGATAAAGTTAGATAGGTTAATACAGTTTTTCAATAAACACCCACAACCTAACTCTGGTCTTTCGTGTTTAAAAGGGAATCAAAAATCAATTAAAACAAAATAATTACTTGATCACCTTTAAACCATCACAACACAAAAAACAAAAACAGTTCTATTTAAAATAAGCCTGATACTGCACATTGAATGAACTAATAATGAAACTGAAAATTCTGAACACCCTGTAAAGAGATATTTAGTAATCAATCGTGGAATACGTTCAACGAATGTCCAACTATTTAGATGTAAGAGAAAATTTGGTAGAATCTGTTATATCAATGAGTTATTAATTTTTTTCGAAATGTTCACATTTTTAAAAAAGTCAGCATAACTCGGAACCCTCTGTATTTAGGTATAGGGAACCATTATGAAGGAGTATGATATTTTTCAGTGGCTATCAGAAAATGCAATGAAATATAGGATGTTCCATAGGAAAAAATATAACTTTGATACGCCACACTTTATTGGAACACCCCTGTATGTTTCAAAATATCTTTATTTTCTTCGATATTTGACCGGTCCCGGACTTTTACCGAACTCTATATAAATTTTCTTTTAGGTTTACAGATTCCGTTCGGCCAAAGTCAACAAAAACGTCAAATTTACGACTCTGCTCGACTTGGCGCCTTTTTGCTCGAAACGTTCCCAAAATCTACCGACCTTCGAAGCCGGGCAAACTAAAGTTTTGTACTCCCTGTACGGAGTCGTCGAACATAGCGGTAGCATGCACGGCGGTCATTACGTCGCTTACATAAAAGTACGATCTCCATTAGATGAAAATAGTTATAGATGGCAGTACCTTCCTAAAAACCAAAAACAAAAGACTGACAACGGCAGTCCGAAAGGTGCTTTAGGCGAACCGGAAGTACCGTCCGGTAGGTGGTTCTATATTAGCGATTCCTACGTATCCGAAGTACCGGAAGCTAAGGTGTTGGCGGCGCAAGCGTATTTACTGTTTTATGAAAGAATTTTGTAGGTTTCATTAATTTTTTTTTGTCAAAATGAATAATTTTTCACTAAAAAATCCGGGATAAATAAATATTTATTGTTTATATCTAGTCCTTGGTGGATATACAGTGTCAGCCGTAACGTTTTCTGTATTATACTCTTCAATAGAGGAGTTCGGTCCAAGGTCAGTGTGGCTAACAAAAAGTTTTTTTCAATGACAAGAATGACAGTTGAGGTCTACCATTCAAAACATAAGATTTTTGCATGTTTTTTTATCATTTCTTTATATTGCTTTATTGAAATAATTAATACATCCCCGAAGCGTATATTTTGGAATTTAAAATGACTTTTTAGCTGAATACTCAACATATCGGTGGCCAATAATTCTAGGAACTTTTGGCAAGTCACCATTTCATTTCTGTTATTCTGTCACTATGTGTGTGTATCAATTTATTGGCACTGGTTTTAAAAAACCAAAAGGCCAGTCTAATTTATTACGAAATTTTGTGAAACATAAATAGGCATACCCTGATGCGACTGGCTAAATGACATGAGCCAATCAAAAGAAAAAAAATTGGCATACATTCACAAATTTGTTATCTCTATTGCTATGTCTATATATTTATTTTATATATATATTTTTTTATTTTCTTTTTCATTTTTTTTCCATTTTTTATTTATTAATTTTTTTTTTCTTCTCATTTAAAAAAAAAATTTTATCAATATTTTTTTTCTATTATTTTTTTCAAACTCAAATATAGTTATTTATATATTAGCCTTTAGATTCCTTTATTGCGGTGAATCACCCCGCCTTGTTATCTGGGATCTCTCTTCTTCGTAGCTTTCTGTTTTTTTTTTGCCTTGTCTACAATATCTCTCCACTTCTTTCTGTCCTGGCACAGTTTATTCCAGTTTCTAATATCAAGAGTTCTAATGTCTTCGATTATTTGATTCCCCCATTTTTCTTTTGGCCTTCCCCTTGGTCTTGTTGTTTGTGGTGCCCGTGTAATGATTTTCCTTATTAGCTCCTCTGGTTGTCTGCGGTGAATGTGTCCCTACCACCGTAGTCTTTGGGCTTTAATTACATTAACGATATCTTCTCCTTCTAGAATTTACTTTACAGAATTTTACTTTGTTTACAATTTCATGTTATGTCAAATGTCAGTCAGTCGTTTAAATGTCTATGTCAATTTTCGATTAGATTTTTGTAGCATTTCTAGTTGGTTGTATCTCTATTCTTCTAATTACTTTTTCCACTGACATCTGACATAACTAGTGACAGATAGCAGAAATGAAATGGTGACTCGCCAAAAGTTCCTAGTATTGGCCACCGATATGTTGAGTATTCAGTTAAAAAGTCGTTTTAAATTTCAAGATTTACGCTTCGAGGGTGTATTAATCATTTTAATAAAGCAATATAAATGTTCAAAATCATAAAAAACATGCAAAAGTCTTATGTTTTGAATCGAAGACTTTAACTGTCATTCTTGTCAGAAAAAAAAAACACTTTTTGTTGGCCACACTGACCTTAGACTGAACACTCCTCTATTGTTCGTAGCTCCATCTCTTGGGAGTTGGCAAAGTTTCAATTTGTTGTAAAATGGAATGTAGTATAACATTTTTTTGTGAAAATTCAACGTACACGATAAAATTTTGAATATTTAACAAAAAATAGTTTTGGAATTGGTCAGTGACCTACTTAGTCAACGCCTAATTTTGACAATTTATTGATTTTTATTATTGCAAGCACTAGGAAAGTTTATGTATATTTAATGGCAATATCTCGATTAAAAAAATTATCATTTTCAGCTTTTTTTTTTCTTTCGATTTGAAAACGTAACTTTATTGTGTATTTATTAAATAATTTTATACTAATTTGAGTTTTACTTTTACCCAAAAGGCTTAAGCAGTGTGGGGGAAACCGCTGACCAAAATTTGTACACTAAAATACCATATTTGACAAATAATATTAAAATTACCAACTTAAAATACCAAAAATTACCAGAAAATACCAACATTACCTCAAACACGCGAGTCGACAACGGTTATATCTCTCCCTGTTCATATTAATAGGGTACAAGCATAAAGTTTGCTATTGGTGGGAATTGACGCTTTATCAGCACCTTGCATACCTATTTTTTCAAAAAATTATAAACTTTACTTTTAAAACGACTTTAAAAATCATAAAATTTGAAAGTCCGCCAAATCACGCTTTACGTCATAAAGATGGCTGTCCCATGGAGTGACGTCATTTGTTCACGTTCTTATTCGTGTATCACGCTCTGAGTTCTTGTGACCTAATTTGTTTCTGAAAGCTTGCGACGTTGCAAGATTTCCTCATAATTTTCCTTTTTAATTATCGATGTTACTGCGCACGCGCATATTAAAGAGTATCCTGAAAACTTTACGATATTACCAATTTTTTTTTTAAATACCAAAATATTACCAAAAATACCATACACCACAAATAATAAAAGGAGATGAGAAAATAATCATTATGTTTACCTTTCTTTCCAACTACCAACCAGAAGAAAACAATTTTTTATAAAATCAAAAATATCCATTTTATTTTAAACTTACACGTAACAAAAACAAAAATAAATCTTCAAAAGAAAAAGCTCGAAAAACTAAAATAAAAAAAATTCAACTGGTCCAACATAAACTCTCACATCGGAAACATGCCTCTGCTTCTTTTAAACTGCGCCCCACTCTTTCTATTGTGATTCGCCCTCGAGGACTTGTTCACGTTCTTCTTATCTCTCGCCTTCACCACATTCTTATCTTGGCCTTGTCCTTTCGGTTTACCCACCACGTTGGGAGTTGTTTGCGAAGTACTTTGAGGCGGTCGATGGTGCGAACGGAATTTCGCCTCTCTTCGTTCACGAATCAGAGCCGGGTCTTCACAGAAGTTCATCCTTCGTCTG
>CAJUYG010000780.1:62032-87060 GCA_910591675.1 Galerucella calmariensis
GCTAAATTTTCCTCTAAAATGGCATTTATTACATCAGACGAATTAAAAGAATATGATTCTAGGCACTGTAAAACAAATCCTGAAAATTGAAAAATAAAATTATCAACCAAAACATTTAAGCGAGTATTTACCATCTCCTAGATGTGGAAACATGTCCATGATCTCCTTAATTTTATCTTCAATTACTATTTCTGATTGATTTTCATTCGAAGATCCAGCGACTGGTTCTTCTTCGGGTACTACTTCAATTTCAGCTGGTTTAAACCGTTTAAAAACATCTTCAACGGTTTGATTCTTTAATTTCAACAACTGCTCTAATTTTTTTTGCCTAGGAAGTTTGTTGATACAAGATACTATAAATTCAGTTCGGGTTGTATCTCTGAGTCGTCAATTAAGGAATCTTTGAGATCGAATTGTGATTTTTTGATTAAAAAAAAAAAGGATACAGTGCTGTACAACTTTCAAACATCTCATTTTGATTAGCAACGTTATATTTTATGTTATAATCACAGATAAAATAATCATCTTCAAGAGCTATAGTCATGAGTTTTAAATATAATTCGACCAATTCCTCTTGTTTTTTGTCATCACCCCTGTTAAATTAAAGATACACAAAAAAAATACAAAAAAAAGAGATTCTACTTACATGCAATCCAAGGTTTTATCCAAGCAATACGATATAAACATATGATAAACATCAATGAATTGAGAACGACCCAAGTTGATTTCATCAAATACCTTTTCAGACAGAATCGATTGCAGTTCCAACTCCTCTCTATTGTTCATTAGCTCGTAAAGTTCTTTGTAAATGCTTACATATGTAAAGGGTAACCTAAAAATTGTAAAATAAGTACACTTAATCCATATTATCGAGTCCTCCACATATTTTATTCATGTACTTACCTAAATGGCAGGTTTTTTTGTAAACACAGTTCCTTAGCAGGTTTGTAAAATTCTAAAAGTGTGTGTAACAATGACATGGTGTTTAATAGATAATCAACCACTGAGTATACCCAGGATAAATTAAAGACTGAAGGTCGAGGAGTAATAGCAATAGGAACAACTACAGCACCCTCACTAAAACCACATAAATGTCCTCCTATCATTTCTAAAATCTGAAGAGTAATAAACAATAAGATTGTAAAATTAATAAAATTATTTTCACTTACTAGTAAAGTTTGATCGATATTTCCTTCAACCTCCTTAATTTGAAAATCCAAATGGGCTGTATCATTAAAATACAATGAAGTTACTGTATTTACAAAATTGACATCAGTATCTTTGTAAATTAATGACAATGTATTAACAATAGGAAGATTAATTAATTTCTTTTCCAAAAGCTTGTCGTAACCATAGTCTTTGGATAAGTATTCAGACTGAAATATTATACAATCACTAGAATTGTGGATAAAAGTAGTTCAAAACTTACTTCGGATGCTGTGAAACGTATCAGTCTTTGATATACTAAAAGAAACTTTTTAAATACTGTACTGTAAACTTTGGCATATTCGTCTTCTAAATATGCTCGATGATGAGGAAGTATTGGATTTAGGAGGAAGCTTCTTAATGAAACAGCAGCTGATGGTTCAAATAAAATGGTACACCAGAATTGATGAAAATTACATTTTAACAAATAATCTAAACTATCTATATACATGACATTATTTGTGAGGAACACTATATTTTCTTCCTTACAAATTGTGAATATGTAAGGTTCAAAATTATACAGAAGTAATTTAGGCAGCCATCGTTTGTCCAATGCTGGTATAATTTCAGATTTCTTGTTGTACAGTTTTTTCTGAAATGCATCTTCTGACAATTCTAAAAAGTCCTAAAATATACCATACTTTAAGCTTTGAGGATATGGGAATCCCACATTATGACAGCCAGATGTTACCACTATCACCTATTACACAATAATTTATTCTTAAATAAAAGTTATTGACTGAAATTAATAATTTGCTGCTACTGTTAAATAAATAGATAATGTTTCATAAAGAAGTTGTTCTTACAAAATATGTTGCAACTTACTAAATCTTTTGGAATATCATTATTCAGTTCATACCAAATTCTTTCCAAATGTATTTGATTAATTGGTAATTTACTAGGATTCTAAAATACATAGGATAAGTAGAAAAAATATACGCTATATTGTTGAATATCACTACCTTATACACTGTAACATATTGATAATTGATACTTTGATTGCCGTTTTCTTTGAGTTTTAGGTTTTGAAACTCATTTTCGATATTGTTCATTTCTGTAATGAGATAGTTTCAAAATCTTAAAATTCTATTTTAATTGAATAAAAACTATAGTTTTGATTCTTTTTTCACTTTTACAACACCGAAACTTTTTTAATTCTAACCAAATTCTCTGTTCATATAGTATTGGTCTCGGCCTGAGACAATTATCCAGCCACCTGTCAAAATATTCTTTTTTTGAACAATTTACGATGTGAACGTAGCTTTTATAAGGTGTACAATAAAAAAGAAGAAGAAGTTGAATTTTGACAGTTCTGTTATATAAATTACCAATTATTGTAAATAAAAACCGATTTTTGTGTTATTTAAACGTTTTAAATGTAAAACTACCGTTAAATTATAATTATCAAGGTTTATTTCCTCAAGTAAACTAACTTTTATGCTAATTAACAAGTTCAAAATTGAAATAATCATTTAAAAGCCAAATGAATGCTGAAGAAAAAATTGAGGTTTGGGAATGCATAATCTGTTTCCAAAGTTTCGAATCGAAAAATGATTTAACCGTTCATCTTAGAAAACATATTGGAATCAAGAGCTTCACATGTACTATTTGTCCAGAGTCATTCAGTAATAAGAATCAATTATTAGAGCATTTAGAAAGACACAATAAAAAAAGGAGTTTGAATATTGAAGCAAAAGAAGTTTCTAACAATTCACAATCTACAGCTACACCAGAAGAAGTAGATACATTCGAAGAAGAAGAAGAAGAGCTGTTACAAAATATTGACAAAGTTATTGATGAGAAAATACGCTGTAACAAAATTGAAACTGAGCCACTAGAGGTTGATCTTAAAACTTTTTCTCAGTGTACAATTTGCTGTAAAGAATTTCCCTCTACTGAAGAATTAGCATCCCATCTCCAGAAACACATCAAGTTAAAGCCATTTGATTGTACCACTTGTTTAAAATCTTTGTCAAATAAAAATGAGTTGCTAGACCATGTAAAATTGTGTGGAGAAACTGTACAGGGTGATGTAAAGAAGAACGGATTGAAAAAAATTCCTCCAAAGAAACCTTCTGAAGAGAAACCTCACATTTGTAACTTATGTGAGAGACAATTTGCAAGTAACACAAATTTAAAAAAACATTTAAGGTATCACATGGGCGAAGTTAAATATGTGTGTAATTATTGTAACAAAGGATTTATTCAGGGACATGCCCTTAGAGTTCACCTTCGAAAACATACAGGAGAAAAACCATATCAGTGTGATATTTGTTCAAAAAGATTTTCTGGAAAAAGTAATAGAGATAACCATGTAATGGCTCATAATAAAGAGTATAGGTACAAATGCGAAAAATGCAGTAAAACATTCATAAAAAAATTGAATTATATAGTCCACTTAAAACAACACTACAACGTCCAATTACATAATTGTAGTATTTGTTTGAAATCTTACTCGACCAAAAGCTCTTTAAAACTACATATTTTAAGTCATACGAAAGAAAAGACTTTTAGATGTCCCAAATGTTCAGAGACTTTCAAATCGAAGAATGGTTTGAAGAAGCACATGAAGCTGGAAAAAGTGTAAAATCTACAGACAAAGCTTATTTGTGTGATAAAGATAAAGAAAATAATTTTAAAATGTTTTATTTAAAATAAAAACAAATACATTTGTTGATAGATATATAGTATCATTACATGTAAAAATGGATTTTAAAAGTATAAAAAATAAGTCAATTTGGTATAGTACAGTTATTTACAAATACAATACAAATATATTTCTGTTCTATCAACAAATTTTTTTCCAAAACAACTTATTTTTTCTGTCCTTTCAAAAATTCATATACAACCGCAAAATCTTTATCCCCATACCCATTTAGTATAAGTGCACGGTATATTTGGTGAGCTAAAGCTCCTAAAAGAAGAGGTGTGCCACAACTTAAAGCCGCTGCTTCTGCCAAACCTAAATCTTTGGCTATTAAAGGTACACTGAAACCTCCTTCATATCTAAAAAATAAATCAAAATAATACTCATTTTTAACTGTTTAATACCAAGAGGAAAGTCACCAAATATGGAATACCATTTTGTTTTTGGGATATAAAAAAAAACTTCATATAAATTAAATCAGTTTAATGTTTTTACTAATCAGTCATACATTTATATGTAGTAATTAACAGCCTTTAATCGAATATATTAGTTATCAAATTAAAATCTAACACAAAAAACAAAATCACAAATGAGTAACCAAATATGGAATAGGTATCCATATATGGAATATAAGCATAAATCAACATAAGATCACAAAATGATGAAATAAACATAATACTGATATACTAAATAGTATAACACTTACGTAAACAAACAACAGCTGGTAATACTCGTTTATTACTTACCTTTAAAATTTTCTGCACGACAACAAAACAAAACACGCCTGCCACACGTGAAGCATGCGCGCAACTGACTCGATGGTGTGGGTGCGATAGTTAGTAGACCGAATGAAACAGAAGATGGTCGAGTGTTGCGTTTCATACTTATAGTCTTAGAGAAATGAAGGCATTCCATATTAGGATACTATTCCATATTTGGTGACTTTCCTCTACATTAATCTTACCCTTTTGATGGTGGTACATTTGGCATTACACCAGGCACAGGATTGTAAGTATCTGACGACCACGATCTTCCAGTGGATACATTGACAATATTTGTTAAAAGTTTAGCATCTAGACCTAATTTGATTCCTAAATTCATCGCCTCACAAGTACCAATCATCGTAATTCCTTTGAACAGAATCAAAAATTTAAAATATTCAGTTTTGACATAGAAAGAAATTTACCTAAAATCAAATTATTGCAAAGTTTTGCAATTTGACCTGCGCCGATATTTCCGCATTGGAATATCTTTGCGCCCATTTTATTGAGCACTGGTTCTGCTTCTTTCATATCATTTTGATCCCCGCCTACCATGAAAGTTAAAGTACCAGCTTCAGCCCCGGTGACACCACCTGATACAGGAGCATCTATGTATCTAATACCGTTTTCTTTTGATATTTTAGAAAGTTCTTGAGCCATTTTTGGCTCTATCGTTGAGCAATCTATGAAGAGGGATTTTTTAGGAATGCCTAAAAAAAAATTAAAAAATCACTTCAGTTATTAGCAGGCGGATTCATTATCATTACATTTTCATTATAGAAAAAGGAATGAAAATAAATGCAAATAAAACAAAAATAATGATGATAGCAAAAAATCAAGAAAGGTTGAATATAACAATTAACGAAAGTATTACCCACTTTAAATACTTAGGAACAACAATTGACAGCACTGGTAAACAAGATAGGGATATTATGGAAAGAACAGGAAAATCCATAAAAACTTACCACATGCTGAAACCAGGATTTATTAATAAGAAGGAAATCTCAAAAAGGACCAAAATGACAGTATTCCAAACAGTTTTCAGACCGATACTTACTTGTGGCAGCGAAACGTGGGTATTAGACCAGAAAATGAAGAGTAGAATACAAGCTATAGAAATGAAATACCTGAGATCTGTGAAAGGAATAACAAAACGAGATAGAATAAAGAATGTAGACATAAGAGAGGAGCTAGAAATAAAGTCAATGCTAGATTATATAGAAGAAAGACGACTGAACTGGTGGGGACACCTACAGCGAATGGAGGATACTAGACTATTTAAAAATGTATGGGAAGCAAAGGTGATTGTTAAAAGAGACAGAGGTAGACCCAAAGAATCCTGGGATAACAACGTAGCCAAAATATTGAAGGAAAGAGGAAAAACAATTACAGAAGCACAACAATTAGCAATTGATACAGGGTGTTTCAATGGGAGAGGGCCTTACTTTAACTGTAGATGGGGTAACTCGGAAGTTATAAGGTTCGAAAGAAATAGGATAAATTTATAAAACACCCTGTATCTCGGTTATAAAATGCAGAAGAAATATTAAATATAGGTTTCTGGAAATACCAGAGAGATCCCCATCTACAGTTAAAGTTAGGAATGAAACACCCTGTATAATAGCAATTTTTAAGAAGGTTCTAGTGTTGTATTATTTATTTATAAATTAAATGTGAAAGTTCACCTGTGACAGAAATTAATTACCTCGTTTCATTAGGCAGTAAAAATGTAATTTAAGTATAATTATAATATAATGAAAATGTAATTATAATGATAATTACTTGAATGCGCTTTAATAAATAAGAAGAAAATGTATTGTACCCTTTAAAATGCCTTTTTCCGCTAGTAGAGTTTCTTTTACAATATCTCCTGTGGGTAACATGGTAATGACAATGTTAGCGTCTTTGGCAGCTTCTTCTGGTGAGCTGCATATCTGAGCGCCTTTTATACCGGTTGCACTTTTGACAGCTGCTGGTGATATGTCGAAAACTTTGCATTCTTGACCTTTGCTGGTAAGGTTTTTGACCATTCTGGTGCCCATTTGACCAAGTCCAATAAAGGAGACATTGCTGGCATTTCTTGCTAATAAAAATAAGGTTTTTGTATGAAAAATTGTAGGAAAAAAGTGACCTTAGTCAAACGTAATTACTGTTTACACAGGTACATATTATGCAAATTTATTATATATCTAGAAAGTGCGCCAAACAAAAATAAAAATAATGCCTTATATTTGATTTGATCAAAATTGAGTAGCTTCATTTCAATTATTTTACTTGACAACAACCTTGAAATACATATCTACGAATGATGAAGCAACATTTTCGAAAACTGGAGTCGTATGATTTGATGTAATAAATCAATAATACGAGGGGCGACCGAAAAAGCAAAGCAGAAACTAGTATGTTGTCTAAATCTTTCATTTTAAAGAACGCTGTATGTTTTTAGAAATAAATATTAAACACGTGTTAAATTCTTAAAATAGAATACTTGTACGAGAGAATTCCTACTATACTTACCTACTTGATTTGACATGTTATGACGTCAAAAATAAATAATAGCTTGTTTAAATAATTGAAATAATCTTATTTGATAAGTATTTAAGTACCATACTTACTTTGTAATGTTGAAACTAAATATCTTGCTGTTTTAAAGACCATGTTTTAATTTGAATAATTTGAACTTCAACACAGACACTCACACTACTATCCCTACAAAAATGACTTGATCAAATGATAGTAGAATTGAAATTCTATAT
Organism: Galerucella calmariensis; assembly: GCA_910591675.1. Lineage (NCBI taxonomy): Eukaryota > Metazoa > Arthropoda > Insecta > Coleoptera > Chrysomelidae > Galerucella > Galerucella calmariensis. Next base: position 69,403 of record CAJUYG010000780.1, read on the forward strand.
TTTTCAATCAAGTTCCTACGATGTTTTGTAGAAAATTGAGTTGAGAAATAGAACACAACACGCGGGGTCCAAGCGTGACCTTCCAGTGCAACGTATATTTGGTTGCATACCTTCGGTGTATCAAAATCCCGTTATTAAGCATGGGCGGCGTTTTTATTTTATTTCAAAAGGTGTATATTAAGGGATAGTTTTTTTTATAGGTTTTTATGCGTAGAATTATATTTTACATATTTTAAACATTGTTTATTGGTACTTAAACTTGAAAATCGGGTATTTGGAGAATTTTTTATTTTAAACTAGTTATTTATTATAAAAATTAAAGTCAGATGTATTAACCAGGGATTGTAAGAAATATGTATGTAGGATAGCGAATTCTGTGTAGTTAAGAAATATATTTAGTTCGAGTTATCGGTTAGGTAAATATTAAAACCATCATCATTGTTATCTACAAAACAAATACTATAAATCAGATCTTATAGGGGTTATAACAATTATTACACATATTAAATATAATGTTAAATGTTATAATTATTTCAATTTTCTATAATACCAAAAAAATAAAAAAAAAATTATACTGGGTGTTTTTACAAAAACCTATATTTAATGTGTCTTCTGCTCTTCATAACCGAGATACAGTGTTTTATAAATGTATCCTATTTCTTTCATACCTCATAACATCCGAGTTATCCAGTATATTATTTTGAAATTTGGTACACGTAATGAATGTATGAATTGCAGAAGACACATTAATTATAGGTTTTTGGAAGCACCACAGTGATCCTCATCTACCCTTTCCCAATGAAACACCCTGTACATAATCAAAATCCCTGCTACCATTTAATGGTCTAGGGTATATATGTTTTGTTAATAATATTTTTCAATGTCTGTAAACAAATTTTGCCCAATCTTGTTTGTTATCTATCGTTCCTTCAGTTGAAATTCTCCAATTTTGTCATTAATACATGTAGTAACAGGTTTTTGTTTCTTGTCGTAAAATTGTAAAATAATTTTTGGTAAGTTTTGCAGTAACTCGACATTTAAATTGTTTGATGAAGATTTTTTTAAAATAATGCAATAATGCAAGTCAGACTGTTTGTTTTTGGTTTTACATAAATCTTTTAGAGATCTTCTTTTTATGATATTTAATTTACTTAAAATTTTCGAGCTTGTTATCAATCTAAATAAATCTGTGTAAACACACACCAGTTAGTGGTAATACAAAAGAAAATATATATGTCGCTATTTACCATATTACGAAAATAATATAGATTATTATTTCTATAGAAATATAAATATTATGTAAATAATATAGAGCATAAAAGTATTATCATATTTGGAATAATTACTCACCTACATTCTAGAGGTCGCAGATAATATACTGAAAATAAAAAAAAAATTGTTAATTGATTTGGAAATTTGGTCTTCATATTTTTATAAGAATAAACAAATACAGGTTTCTAAATATTCGGATACATACAAAAAAAGGTATAGCATAGTCAAATGCAGTCTTATCATGCGGGTTTTCAGCGATTCTAAAAAGTCTTTCACCAGCGAAGCTTTTATTTTTATTTTTTTTATTAGAATTTAAGTGCCTCGACAACTATGGCCATTGGCACTATACAAAAGACAAAAAGACATATATAAATACATACACTATCTTAAATCATAAAATATGTAAAATACTCGGTAAAATATCAATCTAGTTTATATTTTGTGGTAGAGGTTAGTTGATTTGAGGAATTTCAATGTCTTTGTCCATGGAAACTTATTACGGGTTAAAAGCTGCTTCAAGGTACCATTTTTGTTAGCTAATCTATAAAAGTCTGAATCCTCTATTCCGACAACAACTAACACATTTCGAGGGTCTGTACGACCACGGTCGACATCAGGGACTTGAATTCTTACGGTATCACCAATTTGGGCAGGAGGAAACTTTTTTTTGAGGTTCGCAACATTTTTGTTGCTTGAAGTAGAAGACTCTCTTTTGCAGCTACTCTTTTTAAAGAAATTAGCTCTTGTGTTCTGTCAGTGCTTGAGATGAAGATGTGTCAGGTTGCGGGTCAGTCAGTGGTTGAGATGAAGACGTGCCGGGGCTGGAACCGTCTAAAAACTTGTCGTGACCTGCAGTGTCCGAGTTTCACCGGACCTCATTTGTGTTTGTCGACATATACCGGTGAAAGTCCGAATGTATAATAGAATTAAGAAATGTTCGGACTTTCACCAAGGCATTTGACATTTGTCGACATGTTGACATTCACTACTTTCGGTCTTTCACGGTAGCATGTACACTCGGTTTAAAATGTCTCACATCCAATTTCAGTAAAATTGGAAAGAGATGGGAAACCTGGAAGGAATCCCTGGGTCACAGATGGTGTAAAGAACTGACGGGAGATTTCATCTCCAGTTGGGCCAAATCAATCATCAAAATTGGTAAACGCAAGGCAAGAGTTGTTCTGGGTATACTCACCGGACACTGCGAGCTGCGATGTTACACACACAAAACACAGGGACATAGCAACTTGTGTAGATGGTGTGGAGAGGAGGAAGAGACCCCGTGTCATTTCCTATGCAAGTGCCCCAACCTAATGATACATAGACATAGATGGTTGGGAGCAGCGAGCCTGGACTCAGAGTTATTCAAAGAGACTAGCATTGACAACATACTTGCATTCTGCAAGAGTGTTGGCTTTAGTGCACATCTCTCTGAAACAGCCTAAGCATAGCTTAAGTACGAATCGGGGGGAAAGGGATACAATGGCGAAAGCTAAGTGTCCCTGAGCATTGCACCCCGAATGACTTGTAAGAAAAAAAAAAAAAAAAAAAATTTCAGTAAAAAAATCAAAAAATTTTGGTTGTCGACATTATCAAGAAAAAAAAAAGCGAAAAAATGTAGATCAGTAGCTGTATAAAGTTATCTAAAATAAAGAAAACCGAACGTATCTAAAATATAAGTCATTTTAATCTGGAGTAAACAATTCGTGGCGCGTTTGAAATTGTAACGCTGATAATTTTTGCCCCTCTATGCAGGTGTTTGTGATAAGAGCTTATGACGTAACGATAGAGTACTTATGGTAGCGGTTACGTGTCAAATAGTACAGGTAGTTCGCCCACCGCCGGCAAGTGATAACTTGAAATTTTTCATCACAGCTGTGTGTCTCAGAGATGATGAGAATATTGTTTGATGTCACCAAGTAAGTATTTAATTGGTTTTAATAATTTTTTTTGTTATATTGTCTTATTATTTTTTTTAGTATAAATTCCTACATATATTTTTTTGAATTTTTAGTAAATTAAAGCATTTTAAAATAATATTTGTAGAAATTAGTTGATTTGAATCATTATTACAGGCAAATAGACAATTATCTGCAAAAAATTGTTGATAAAAATTGTAATTTTTCAAAAATCAAAAGGGAAAATACAATCTCAAATGATTTTCTGTACTTTTTTAAAACATTGCCACGTAGAAAAGTATCCGAACCTTGAGCTTATATCGAAATTGACTATTATCACGGCCTTTTTTTTCCAAATTAGCATATACAATACAATCGGTGATAAAAATAAAGAATGTAAATAAAGTAGGTTGCTTATATTCTTGGTAATTAACACTGTTTAAGTCGATAACGAGTCTACAACTATTTTTTTTTAAATATTTTCCTCATAAATTATACCTACCTGTGAATCTAGGGTTGAAAATAATTTTATTTACTGATATACTAAAGTGCACACAAAATAATTTTGTATATAAGGTGGTAAAGTTGAAGATTTTTATTGATTTTTCAACGTTTGTTATTAAATTATAGAATATTTTTTCAAGAAAATTTATTTTTATTAAAAATGCTTCATTTTATATACTTCACCCTATATAGTTTTATAATTCCACACTTATTAACACTTAAATAAATTCCCAACTTTTACAAAACTGTTTATTTGAAATATTTCATCAACCAGCAGATTATACAGCCCAGATTTAGTCCGTAGAAACTTTTTATTTTCAAGTTTCAACATTTTTCGAGTCCATAAATTACCTTAAACATTCAAAATGCGTATTTTAAAATTACACTTGTCACCTTTTATTAAAACTTGAGATAAAAATATATTTACAGGAAATTTTGTAAATCTTCTTATCAAGGTTATCTTGTCTATACAGGGTGTCTCACGACGAGTAAAAACTATCTGTATATGGCAAAATACTTATAGTAAAATCATGAAAATTTCTACGTTTGGGTCTTCGGATACGATATTTTCAACTAAAATATTTTCAAAGATGGCAGACTTCCGGTTCTACCGGAAGTCGAATGCAACTTTGTTATTTTGAATAGAACAGTTTTTTCTGAAAACTTTTTTCGAAAAATGCTTACTTTTTGAGTTATTGATTTTTTTGTAAAAAATTTGACCGTTGCAGACCCTTGTAAATTATTTTTTTACGAGGATACCCTTAAAGATATGAAAATGGTTTCTGTTCGGATGCTTTTAGCAAGGTCAGACGTATTTGAATCTATGTTGAAAAATTTTTCATTTTATACAGGGTGTGCATAAAAAGTGTTCAAAGTTTAACTTCATAAATATCAAATTTCTTCATTTTCTTAAATAGAACCACCCGGTTTTTTCCATTTTAATGCATTCAGGGGTAAAATATAAGGCGAATTCATGTATACTTTCCTATACCGTTATCCAGGTAAATGTTGAGAGATGCAGGTGTGGTCTAAATTTTATTTTGACCCGTTGATACAAGCACTAAGAAATAAAAAAGATTATGTAAATTTGCTTTTAATACATGGTAAATATGGCTAAGTTATTACAAGAGCATAATGTGCTTTATTTGCAGTAAGATATCATGCATCTCTAAAAATTTACAGAAAACATTTAATATCTGGATAACGGCAAGGTTTAGGTATAGGAAAGTACACATGAATTTGCCTTATTTTTCACCCCTGAATGCATTAAAATAGAAAAAACCGGATGGTTCTATTTAAAAAAATGAAGAAATTTGATATTTATGAAGTTAAACTTTGAATACTTTTTATACACACCCTGTATAAAATGAAAAATTTTTCAACTTAGATTCAAATAGGTCTGACCTTGCTAAAAGCAACCGAACAGAAACCATTTTCATATTTTCAAGGGTGTCCTCTTAAAAAAAACAATTTGTAAGGGTCTGCAACCGTCAAATTATTTACAAAAAAATCAATAACTCAAAAAATATTCATTTTTCGGAAAAAGTTTTCAGACAAAAGTATACTAAAATTTTATGTAGATTTTAAAAATGTATTAATATACAGGGTGTTCCATCTAAAATATCAAAGTTACAGTCGACTTGTCGTGGGATACCCTGGGACACCCTGTACACATTTAGCCTAATTGTGTGAATAATAAAGTTTTACAATCTTTTTAACAAAAAAAAAATGTTATTAGATTGAAAGACTGTAACATTAAAAAAAATATATCTCACACAGCAAGCTTTATTTATTTATCGCCTTTGTTTTATTAGTAACGAGTTTATCTTGAGGTAAATATGACTATCTACAGTAAATATTTCAATTTATTGCTCTTACACACACATAATAATAATATAAATCGTTTATGGAATGTTTCTAGTGATAAAAACCCGATGACACGATTACGAATACCATAAAAACTCGTGGCAGATTTTTTTTTTAAACTTTTCAACAACTCCGTAAGGCGGCTCGCATACCAAAGCAATACGCAACTAGCAACAGGCAACAAGCAATAAGCGATAATATTGTCGATACGTATTTCACATATTCACATATCGGGGTTCGTACACCGACACAACGTGATATCGCTATCGCCTGTCCAGAGCAATCTATGTTGCTAGCGACACGGCGTGCGTGTTGAAATTCAATATAAATTGCCTATTTGTTGTCAACATTCAAAATATAGGTTGGTTTGTTCTTATTTTTGGTGTGCTTTTTTATATAGTTAATTACCTTTTTTTAGTATTATTATTACATACTTTATTATTGAACATGTCGGACGATCCTGCTTTTAATATAAAGTTTGTGGAGATGGTGGAACTTGCTCCATGATTCTTTAGTACTTGAAAGGAAGGATGAATCCAATATCGTCTTCGTTTCCTATTTCTCCTTCGGCTATACTGCCACATTATTACTACTTCATCCTCATCAGACGACGACATTTGAGACTAGCAATTTTTTTTATTATTTATTAATTTCGTCTGCGCTAACAACGAAATTCTAGAATAAGCAAATAAGGAATATTATTGATTTGGTATGCGAGATCAACGTAACATATATTGCGTGTTGCTTATTGTCTATTGCTTGCTGCTCATTGCTATTGCTTCGGTATGCGAGCCGACTAATACTTTTCTTTTTCTTTAATTATGTGTCTGCTACTTTCGTTTACGTCTACCGTGTTAATTTTCAGTGTAAATAAAAATTGAGATGCATCAGTAGGTGGTAAATGTGATGTTAGCAAACATACATAATTATCATACTTTGTATTTGAAGCAGTCAGGGCTGGTTTGAATAATTTTTGGTAACACAGAAAATAAAAGAATGTTAAAATTGGGATTGCTTGCAATTTTTTCGGCAAGGAAATTTATAATAAGTATTAAAACATGCTTCATTTTATAGACTTCACCAGTTATATTTTTATAATTTCATACTTAATAACAGTTAGATGAAAAAGTATAACTTTTCAAAGAAACTCGTTACGGAATTAAGCAACAAGAAGGAATGGGATCCAAGCTTGCAAAGAATGCCATTCAATAGTACACAGACGGCTCAAAAGCAATAGAAGGAACTGGGATATGATAGGAGTGTTCGGGCCAGGAACCAAACACTCTAAAAGCTAGGGAAAAATCCCAAGTATCTTTCAAGCGGAAATCCACGCCATGAGAAAGTGCGCCCAGTTCAATATTGATAGAGGATACAGAAGACAAAGGATTATCATAATGTCGGATAGTCAAGCAGCCATTAAAGCACTGAGCTTTTGTGTAATCAGTTCCAAAATGGTGTGAATGCCTAGACACACTCAATGAACTAGGAGAGAACAGTATAGTCACCTTACTATAGATTCCAGGACACACTGGAATAGAAGGAAATGAAATAGCAGATGAACTAGCAAAGAGGGGGACTGAAATACCTTCCTGGGGGCCTGAACCCTTTTGCGGAATACATACAACATCTAGATAAATTCCCAACTTTTACAATACAGTTTATTTGAAATATGTGGTAAATGTGATGGTAACAAACATAATTATCATACTTTGTATTTGAAGCAGTCAGGGCTGGTTTGAGTAATTTTTGGTAAATAAAAGAAAGACAGATCTTTGATAAAATGGGACTGTTTGCAATTTTTTTAGTAATTACATCTAAGATTAAACATGTTAAGTTTTGGCAGGCAGTATAGCGTCACTTAGAAAAAATTATGGTCAAAATAATATTTCATATTATTGTACATATATTCTATAATAGATTTTTTTTAAATACGTCTCTGTAGAGGTAAATGTCTTGGCAAATCTCAGATCACAGGTTAGTGTTGAAAAAAAATAGCATAGTAATGTTGTCACCAATTGAAACTTTTCTTTTTTTTTAACTTATTCATTTCAGTTTTTAAGCCAAGAAGGAATATCACGGAACAGAAAATTAATGGTAGAAGATTGGAAGTATTTTTTTTTTAAATTCGAGAATGAAGAGAGCTATCCGTCGACAGTATATATTTTACACTGTCATGGAGTTGCTCTCTTTATAAACGGATTTGATGTCGACTGGAAAGGTGCAAGAACAAAATAATTAATTTTTACTGATAAGATTGTTTATCTTCAATTTCAGAACATTTTATTACATTTAATTATGTTTGTAAAATATATTTTTTGTGACAATATTTTTATAATAAATATATATGTTACCGTGAAAGACGGAAAGTAGTGAATGTCAACATGTCGACAAATGTCAAATGCCTCGGTAAAAGTCCGAACATTTCTTAATTCTATTATACATTCGGACTTTCACCGGTATATGTCGACAAACACAAATGAGGTCCGGTGAATCTCGGACACTGCAGGTCGCGACAAGTTTTTAGACGGTTCCAGCCCCGGCACGTCTTCATCTCAACCACTGACTGACCCGCAACCTGACACGTCTTCATCTCAAGCACTGACTGATCCGCCACTTAGCACATCTTTATCTAAAGCACTGAATGATCCGCCACCTAACACATCTTCATCTCAAGCACTGACTGAACAACACGAGCTAATTTCTTTAAAAAGAGTAGCTGCAAAAGAGAGTCTTCTACTTCAAGCAACAAAAATGTTGTGAACCTCAAAAAAAAGTTTCCTCCTGCCCAAATTGGTGATACCGTAAGAATTCAAGTCCCTGATGTCGACCGTGGTCGTACAGACCCTCGAAATGAGTTAGCGGTTGTTGTTGGAATAGAGGATTCAGATTCAGAGGATAGATTAGCTAACAAAAATGGTACCTTGAAGCAGCTTTTCACCTGTAATCAGTTCGTAATTTGTAAAGAAAAGTTACTTTCCATGGACAAAGTTTCAACAAAAGAAATGTCGCTAAGAGAAGCAGCTTCTGCTAATTCAAAAAGTGGAGGGCAAGGCTATACACGTTGTAACTGCAAAAGACGACTAAATGCAGCTGTAAAAGCAAAGGAACTTTTGTGCAATTCGAAGTGCCACGGTAGTTTAAGTTGTTGCAATAAATAAGATATTGTTCTTATATTTTATATTTCATTTTATATTTTTATGTTCTACTGTTTGTTTTGAGTTCAACAAAGTCCTTATCCCATATTATTTTAATAAATAAAGACCTATTGATTTTTTTTGTTTTTATTTAAAAAAAAAATTCTTTTAAACATACATCATGAGTGCATGTATGTCGACAATCGCCGGTGTAAGTTAGAAATAATTCCAACAATATTTCGGACATACGTCAAGCAACGTTGAGAATGTTGGTGAATACGAAAACTTGTACTTCCCAAAATTTCCAAAAAATCGAGTGATATTTACTATTTTTTAGACCACCGAAAAGTCGGATTTTGAGTTTTTTGGGCGTAACAACCTGTCAAAATTTTTCAAGGTCTCAACTGACATTTTTTTTTGGAATCCTCGATCTCGAAAACACCCCTCCTTAAAATTTCATCAAAATAGGACGAAAATTTTTTTTCACCCCCCCCTTAATGGGACTGGCGAAAATTTTTGAAAATCGATTTTGACAGGGTAAAATTGATTTTGAAGAACGGAAATTGTTGCCATCGTATTCGGGGTCATCGAAAATACCTCTATACCAAATTTCATCGAATTTGGAATGAAATGTCGATTGGGTCAAATTTTACCCTCCTTGAGCCGGTGCTTATACATAACGGTCAACTTGAGCTGGGTTTTTGAAGGTGAAGGAGACGTATCGAAATTTTGCAAAAATGCAAAAATATATAGGACCGAAAATAATTCTGCTTGACGTGTATGGATTCACCCAAGAAAAAATTATCAGTGGCGTCGTTAGGGTTATATATTAAAAAAAAATTTTGTCAGAGTGCCCAATGGTGGTTTCATGTAAATTGGGTCGAACGGATTTTGGGAAAAATAATGACTTGTACCGACGATTGTTGACATTGGAATTATACTCGAAAATATAAAGGCAACTTTCTTATTTATGAAAATATTGAGAAAATAGCCGAATCCTTTTTTGAAGAACTCCTCAAGACCTTTCTATTGACTATATAAAACATGGGGGGGTCATGATAAAAATTTCGAAAAAAAGTCGAAAAACCTTGTAAAAAAAATTGAAATATATTTTTTTAAATTTCCATTATGCCCATGAAAATTTCCATATTCAACTCTATCGGCATCCATTATTAGAAAAAATTAAAAGTCAATATAGAGGGCGCCACAATTGGCGCCAAATTTTAAGGTTAAGGATACCTAAAAACACCATACAAAGCTTCCACCATCAATTCGAGGTCATACTTGGGACGATTTTGGGGGGGGGGTCAATTGCCCAAAAAAAATTTTTGCATTATAGGCGCCCCAAATGAGGAAGATTCCCAAAATATTTTCGTTCCGAGTTGATATCCTGGCGGGTCTTGAACCCCAAAAAAAAATTTGGCAGGGGGGAGGAAAATTTTTGGACAAAGAAAGTTCGATACCTCCCTTTAGATGGGCAACTCAAAAAATTCGAAACATTTTTTTCGACTCCTACTCATTTTCGACCAAACCTGTATATTTTTTCAGGTTGACCCCCCCTTTTTATGCTATTTATAGACTCGTACGATTTTTACGAATCGAATGGTTTTTGTTTCATTTCGATAGCTCAAATAATAAAAAAGCTTGTACCGCCGGGTCCATTGAACTCTGAAGGGCGGGCGCGGTGGGGGGGCGCAATTTTTTTTGGCAGCCGAAAAAATTTTATGCGATCCGTTTTGGGGTCTCAATTTTTCATGTCCAACAGTTTCGGAGGAATCTATATAGTCGAAGGTTGTACGTTGGGGTGAGTAAAAATCCTTGTCTTCGATTTGTGTCCAAAAAAAAAATCCTCTATACGCTCATATATTTATTTTTTGTCCAAGTTTTCCGGTGTATCTCGACATTCACCAGATTTCGGTCTTTCACGGTAACACATACATATATTCAGTAGTCTCGTTTTTATTAGATTCTTCGGTATGTGAAGCTTAAAATTTTTTTAGTTTATCGCCTGAAGGAGTTTGCAGCGGCTGTTCAAAGTGGGATTTTACGAGCCGTGACAAATCATCACGTGTGCGAGTTACTCGGTGCTTAATTTATATTATCCCATTTTTATCAATTTTCTTTTTTTTTGTTCTTTGTCGCTTTGGCTTCTCTTTAACTACTTAATTTATAACCTGGAAAAATTAGTTAAAACTGCAATTTTAAATAACAGTTCCATTTAAATCCTTAAATTTATTAGTAAATTTTAAAATATTTTGTACTGTATCTACAAAGACACTCTTAATACCGGTTGTCCCAAGTTTATAACAGCGGAAGTTTGTAAAAAAGTGTTTTTTTTAATGAGATATCGGGTGAAAAAAATTATAATTTGACCCAAAAATATTTGAAATTTTGACCAATAAAAATAACACAAATGTCAAACATTTAACTCGAGTTGTACCAAACACCTAAACTCGGTTTAATGATGACTGATAAAATTGTTAATAATAAATACATCAATCAGCCACAGTCTAAACATCAGTTATCATTAAACCGAGTTTAAGTGTTTGATACATTGAACTGCTTGTTTAGGGTAACCTGGACATTATCGATTAAATACACACAAAAGCAGCTCGAAATCCATATCGAAGTAAATAATAAAATTCATTCATTTCGAATTAAATTTTCAATTATTAAAATCGATGTAAAAATGTCTATGTGAAACTGATTTGACATATTTGTAACGAAGAAATTCAGCTGTCAATAAAATTTTGAACGAAAAAAAATAATGGAACCTCCAATTAATAATGACAAAGATGTTTACGAATATCTACTGTTGAACCCCGAAGATGGCGAAGAAGTCGAGGAAGAAGAAGAACCATTTTCGTATTTTAAACTTTTAGATAAACCCAGAATTTTACCAGAACCCGTTGATTTATCACACGAACATTTGAAAGAGATCGCTTACGAATTGGGTTTGATAAAATTGTGCTGGCCTGAGATCCTAGAACCGTTTTTCGAAGACAGGACCAATTTTCCGGTGAGATATTTGAAAAATAATGAAAAGGAGAAGGTGTTATTGTTGTACGCCGAAAATTTCAGGTAGTTTACAAGTTAAATATACTATTAAAATTTTTCTTTTTTCGGTTCTGGTAAACTTCGCGACCCTCGGAATTTTAGATTTGTTTGAAAGCTTACCTTAAATAAAGCAGATTAGAACAAAAATTTCGCTGGATCATCCAGTAATTACTTCAAAAATCACGATTTTAGTTCAAAAAATTGTACTTTTTCAACACTAATTCTTGCTATTTCACGATAAATATTTTCTTGAACTAAATGTCAGTCTGTTTCACACAAAAAACAGGAAGAAAATACTTAAATTTTGCCAATTTTCAGAAATATTCGTAAGCATAAATATTTTCGTTTGACACTTAAGCTTATAAAATTACGCCCTAAGATCTTATGTCAGAGAATACATTGTAATAGATTACATGAATATATCACAATATAAAATTATTTGCATTTATAATCATGAAAATTTATATAATAGTTAGGTTAACAATTTTTTTCTTATTCTCTTGCTCCGTATTTAATGATATTTTAGTTACACTTTGATCTGTCAGTTGGTCGGGAAGCGGTATGTGTTGAATTATGAAACATTTTTTTTGCTCTAGTAGAAATCCCATGGAATCAGTCAATTTGAGGTGAAAAGATGTATTCCCTTCCCCTTCTCGAAAAAGTGTCTAATTTGTTCCGATATCAAGGCAGAATTGTCAAAAATTATCAAATATTTAAAAAAAATGACGGATTTTTGGTACTTTCAATTGCGATTTTCTCTTTCAAAAGTGAATAATCAAAGAATTTTTTTTTATTAAAACATTCTATAGCAATAGGGCTTTCTATATAAAAAAAATCGTTGCAAAATCCGAGGGTCGCCAACCTTACCGGACCCCTTTTTTCTTTTATTTTTTGGGAAAACTTTACTGAAGAATGTTTTAAATGCCAATAATTACCCGGCAGAATTTGTAAATAAAGAAATTGAGAATATAGAGAAGGGCTCATTGTTAATATCTCATAATAATAACAATATTAATAATTCAGCTAACATAATTTTTAAAAACTTGACAATACCGTATGTTAAGGGTTTATCAGAAAAAATTAAGAAAATTGGTAATCAATTCAATATTCGAACTAGATTTAAATATAACAATACGTTGAGATCTTTACTAACAAAAACGAGACCAAAAAATGAAGAACAATCTTCAAAAAATTGCATAATATCAGATATCTTGTGAATGCGACAAATTCGATTTAGGTGAAACATCTAGACCATTGAAAGTCCGCATAAAAAATATATCAAAGATAGGGAGTTCTTTAAGTAAGGTATTTGTAAACATGCTTGGGAAGAGGGGCGTAAAATTCAATGGGATTCGACAAAAATAATATTGAAAGAGCCCAATAATAAAAGACGAAAAATCAAAGAAAGTGCTTTAATACAACTAAATGCAGATAAATGTGTAGCTAGTATTTCAGCCGAATGTAGTCAAATTTGGTTACCAATGTTGGAAAGAGAAATTTCCAATAATCAATTACCTGCGTTATCAGGATAGGATCATAAGTTTTTATCCAGGTTTTCTTATGATTTATCATTGGAATAGTTGTTAATCGATACACACTTCAATACACAAAATCACCAAACGGAGTTATACATGTTTTGAAAACAAAAATGATCATACACAAAAAAGTAACAACAAACGCGTTTTATTAACAACATTTCCAAAAATAAGCTAAAAAAAGCGCTATCCCAATAAAAACCGTTCCTGGAACGTGCACTTCACTGGATTTCATTTCTAGTAGACTATCATATCTTTGGAATGTTATAAAATAAAATATTTATTTCACATTTTACCAGAGATGTGATCTACTATGAATGGACCTTAATAAAATTTGACAACAAAGTTTTGTAGTCTTGAACTTCAAATTATTACTGATTGTCTTGTTGTCATATTTTTTTCGTTGTGTCAGATAGGGACCAAAAAAATTTTTTATTACTGGTTAATGTTGACAACGGTAGCTGGAACGCTATACCGAAACGTCGAAATAGAAAATAAAAAACATTATTGTGGTTTGATTCCCAAAAAGTAAGAGAAAAAAGAATAAGTAATGCCACAAGGAACTTACAGAAGAAGTTAAAATATTTATTAATACTTTTTTCTAGAAAACAATTTATTCAAAAATATCCCGAAAGAAAACCTTTACTTTTAGCGGTGGAAAATGAGTGCGGTATACTTAAAATGGTGTGCACCACCCTCCGCCCTACAAACGTCCCTTATCCAGAACTAGAAACTTGGGAAGGATGCGCTAAATTCCTAGCGGACCACATCAGATTCGAACCATTTGAAGATGTGCCAACTCTCCTACCAAATCGTCTTTATTCACCGCATACAACTTTATTACGACAAAGCGGACAGTCTTTCGAAATGGCAACAGTGCTATGTTCAATTCTTATAGGTTGGTATACAGGGTGTCCCACGACGAATTAAAAACTTGATATTTATGAAGTTAAACTTAGAACACTTTTTATACACACGCTGTATAAAATGAAAAATTTTTCAACATAGATTTAAATACCTCTGACCTTGCTAAAAGCAACCAAACAGAAACCATTTTCATATCTTCAAGGGTATCCTCGTAAAAAAATAATTTACAAGGGTCTGCAACCGTCAAATTTTTTACAAAGTAATTAATAACTCAAAAAACATGCATTTTTCGAAAAAAGTTATTAGACAAAACTAAAATTTTACGTAGATTACAAAAATGTACTAATATACAGGGTGTTCTATTTAAAATAACAAAGTTACAGTCGACTTCCGGTAGAACCGGAAGTCTGCCATCTTTGAAAATATTTTACTTAAAAAGATCGCATCCGAAAACCGAAACGTAGAAATTTTCATAATTTTACTATAAGTATTTTGCCATATACAGATAGTTTTAACTCGTCGTGGGACACCCTGTATAGTCAAAAGCGCTCTCATCGTGGGGGTTCAAAGTTCACTAACCATATGTTTACAGGAGTAGGATACAATGCTTACGTAGTTTCGGGATACGCAATTAAAGATATTACTTTAAGGATAATGAATAGAACCGATTGTCCTATACCTCCTTTTAAAGAAGAAGAAGAAAAGCCACCGGAACCTCCGGCAGAAGAAAAATATAAGCTGAAACCACCCAGAGATTTGAGGAGTAAATTTTTGTTGATGATGGAACAAAGAGAGCTAGATAAAATTCGGGAAAAGGAAGAAAAAATCGCAGAAGAAAATAAGTTAGTAGAATCAGATATATAAGTGGGAAATATAGTTACATGATTAGTTTTTGATTCATATTGTAATAGAAGGCGCACAATGCGTGTATTGACATTTTCCGAGTTAGATTTTCTGTCAGTGGACATCTTTCTGGAGGTTGTCCGCGATGACTTCACTTGGAAACCCTCTATCTGTATCTGTATCTAGTATCTGTAGAGTAAGAAGGATGACTGTAGGCTCACAGCACTTAGGCCACATGTGACCCATTGTACATCCTCCCGAGAAGTTGTCCTCCTAGATCATCGTCCATCCTGTCCTTCTCAGGAAGGTGAACAGGTCACTAGGAGACATTTCCTTTATATCGGCAGGTGTAGGCCAAGACTCAGCGAACACTCACTCGCATAAGACACGCCTGACAGTTTCATCTTCCTGTTCACACATCCAGCATGGAGGTCTGTTCACTAGCCCCATAGTATGGAGGTGTTTCCTTAGTTGACAGTGGCCAGTCAGAAATTCTACTGTTGAACGTTGGTTTTTCCTGGTCATCGTCAAATATTTCTTCGGCGCCAGCTTCCCAGGGTCGCCCAGGGTGAACCTGGCAAGACTGCATCCTTTGATACCATCCCATCTCTTAATGGATTGAGCATGGGTGTAACGTTTGGCTTGTTCCGCAATAGAGTACACGCATATTCCATATTTTGCTTGGATATTAATTTATAATAGTAAATATGATGTCAAAAATTACTAATAATAGGAGATAAACCAGTTTCTATTGGAAATTACTCCCAAATTTTAAAATAAAATTCAAATTTCAATGCACTTTCCGACCACAACCCGATGACTTTCGAACTCTACCGATGATACGTATTTACTTATGTCGATATGGCCGGTATTGCATTAGGTTATGTGTAGTTGTGTGTTTATATTGTATTTTAATTAACTATTAATTGCTTCATCGACGGAAAAATATCATTTATATGTTTTTTTGAGACCATTACGTGTTTGTGTGTGCTTTTTTTATTTCTAAAAGTCAACGTAAGGTGGAAAAACTTTTGGAAGAATATACTTTATTTAGTTCAGTGTTCAGTGACGATTCTTTCATATTTTGTGAGTAAAGATATGGCTAGCGAAGGTTTTGTAAAAGCACAAACTGATAACTTGCCCAAAGTAGACTCATTTATGCTGCTTGAATTTATGAAGTCAAACATCTGCTTTAATGCAGAGGAAATAAGAGGAGTTAAAGCATTATCGTAAGTACGATTTAAACTATGTTTTATTTATATAATATATACCAACCATATTTCGATGTGTGGTCGTAGGAAAATGATGTTTTTATGGTTGATTTCTAGACATATAGGTACATAACCTCAAACTATTTAAGAATAAAATTACCAGCATAGAAGTAGGTACCTACATTAAAATGGTCTTCACAAACAAAAGTAATGCTCTTCTCTTAAGTGTATTTTTGCTTGCGCCACCAGGTAAAGTAACAAATATTTTGTCTGAAGTTTTAATAGACGTTGATTTACACACTGGAGGAATGCAATACTTGGAATACAAAGTTTTTTTTTCGGCTTTATCCATTTTTAAAGCTTTCAGAAACAAATTAGGTCACAAGAACTAAGAGCGTGATACACGAATAAGAACGTAAACAAATGACGTCACACCATGAGGCAGCCATCTTTATGACGTGAAGCGCGTTTTGGCGGACTTTCAAATTTTATGATTTTTGAAGTCGTTTTAAAAGTAAAGTTTATATTTTTTTGAAAAAATAGGCGTGCAAGGTGTTAGGAGACCTGATAAAGCGTCAATTCCCACCAATAGCAAAATTTATGCTTGTACCCCATTGTAGAAGTCGTCAGGCCTTAGGTGTCACTGGGTCCTAACATTCTTAGTCCAGCTGCTTCCCTGCCTTTACTTCTGTCGTGCCCTTTAACCCACCTCAGGATAATATTGTTTTCTGCCGAGGCGTTAGCTAAATCTTGGTGGCACTCTAGTATACTAGCCCCGATATAACACGTTGTCTGTTCAAGGCTAATAGGAAGCCCCTCTATTTTATTTAAAATATGATGTAAAGTTATAGTTTATTTGAATTTTAGTCAGAAGAGACTGGAAGAAGAAGCACGCCCTCTAGACGAATTAGAAGGTCAAAGAATCCACTCCTGGGTGGTAATTCTACCACCTAACAAAGACATCAACGAACCCTTCTACGTCGAGCCGAACACCGGGTTTTCACATACCACAGATACCGATATTTATTTGGGAATAGAAAGTATTTGGAACCATCAGAATTACTACGTTAACTTACAGGATTGTACTAAAGGTCTAGCTGAAATGGAATACGATTTACAAGATAACGAAAAGTGGATACGCTTGTTAGTAGCGGAGCCAATTAAATTTCGACAACAGAAAGTCAAAGATTTAGGCGACGACGACGAAGATAGAGATATGTTTGAAGAAAAACATTTGGACATGCCGACTTCTTGGTCTGTGAAGATTAACATTCCGCACGAGGCTTTAAAAAAACGTTTCCCAGATGGTTTGTTCCAAGGGAAATTCATAGTCGACACTGGAGGGTCACTCATACTCAAACTCAACTTAGTTGTCAGTCAGTGGCGCATCCAGAGTTTGAGTCTGTGGGGGTAGAGGCAAGAGTTTGATTTTTTGGGGGTAGAGGCAATATTTAAGTAAGACTTTAAAAAA
>CAJUYG010000780.1:87460-110466 GCA_910591675.1 Galerucella calmariensis
TTTTTTTTTGGAAAATTACAGTTTTTTGTTGTTTTAGGTTGTAGGACAACTAATTTTAAGCGAGTCATTGTAGAGGAATATGCATCTTTCATATCCTATGACGGTTTGGTGTTACGTATAACAAGATATGACGATTTTGAATGTACCATACCCGAAGTTGTCGAGGAAGAGTTCGAAAATCGACATGATAAGTTCTACAGGAGTATATATAAATGTGATACTAATTTGGTAACCGATTATTTCCATAAAGGAAGGGAAGACGCTGTTATCAAACACGTTTATATTAAAAATAACGATGAAGTTAATGCTACAAGAACCATATTTTTCAATCACGAAGGTTAGTGCCTTTCTATTCATTTTATTTATCCTAGATTTCTTGTAAAAATGTATTTTTTATTAAAAAGAAACAATTTCAGCTTGTTTTCACAATAAGCTGGGATTAAAAAAGGCATTTTCATCATTTTATAACAAAAACTTTACTACCCGGCGACTCCGCCAAATTTTTAATTTCTCGTTTATTGCCTTTGCTGATTCTAATGATATTTTTAACATATTTAGAGGGTCGTAAATAATACACAGAGGGTTGCAATTGAAATAGGAAAGTTGGTATTGGATACTGTCACATGACACACCAATTTAAATACATGCTCTCATTTATTCCAAACTACATATGTATATTGAAGAATTCTTAGCCTACTATAGAACCAAACAGAATTCCAATGTCAAAATATTTTATTACTCAATATATTCTCTTCTTAATTGGATACATTTATTACAGGGAACCTGCAACGTCTCAAAAAAATGTTTTTTCTTGCTCTGCAAACCAGACCTCCACAGCTTTAATAACCTTCTCGTTGGAAGAAAATTTAAGACCTTTTAAACTTTTTTTCAGTTGAGGAAAGAGATGATAGTCGGACGGAGCCAAATCCGGTGAATAAGAGGGGTGTTCTAGTAATTCAAACCATAAATGACGAATTTTTTGCATGGCAACATGAGATTTGTGTGCAGGGGCGTTGTCCTTCAAAAACAAAACACCTTTGGATAGCTTTCCGCGTCTTTTCATATTTAATACCACGGCAAAATTTTTCGATTGTCATGAAAGTTTGTTGCTTGGCAATTTTGCGAATGACATTTTTAACTAAACCACGAGCCGTCAGGCGAGTGGTTTTGGATTAAATGCCATGAGCAAAATTACCTAAAAGCAACAAACTTGAATACAAGAGAAAAATTTTACCTTACAAAATTTTTAATTGAGTGTCATTCGACATGACTATTTCACGAGAGAAAAACTAAAAAATCATATGTTTAAACGTTTTATTTATTGTAAACTTCAATTAAACAAAGCCAAAAAAATAATAACATTATGAAAAAAAAATTACTTATTTATGTAAAAAGTACAATTATTATAATTGTACGTTGAAGCATTATTTTGGGGATTGTTTTGCATCATAACCTGTGATGAATTTAAGTTAGAAACTGAGGATTCCTTTTCTTTATTTTTATTTTCTCGAAGATTCTCTATAAGTTGGAAATGTTGTTCTTCATTTAATTTTAAATATGGTTTCAAAGAATGGGCAGAAGAATGTCCTGTAAGCTTAATTACTTCTTGTTCACCAACTCCTTTTTTGCTAATGCAGATATTGCAGAAGCTCTATGTGAATGATTGGTTATTTTTATTTTTTTGTGTCTATACCAATTGATTCTGCCGATATTTTCGTCCACTTTGGAATTGTATCAATTCCCAATGGTGAATTTTTGTACCATATTCCTTTCTCCCAATTTGGATGTACTGTTAAAAATAATATTGTTGTTAGATAAGGATTGGATTCTCTTTTCTCAATAATTTTTAAAAATAAACGAACGGGACAAATTGTTGTTAGCATTATTTCTTACCAGCCACTTACTGCCAGATAAAGCTTTTGATCCTCCTTGTGTCGTTTTGGAAAAGATTGGATTATATTCTACCCTGCCAGTAAAATTACCTTTATTATCATATTCTTTTTTTAAAGTAATTAATAACACAATTAGCAGCTTCATTTCCACGCCATGCTAATTCGAACGAACATAAATGGAAACACTTTTTTGTAACCCATCAGGATTATCTTCAGAATAGCTTTCTACCATTTCCATTAATTCTTCTTTGGTAAACGCGTTAGAACTTCTTTTTCTGGTTTCAGGTTCAGCCTGAAGCTTTTTAGGTTTTGTATCCCTGGCCAATCTAGCAAATTTATAGGTAATATCTTTAAATGGATCAATTTTGATGTTAAATTCTAGAAAATATTTTCCCTGAACCATTTGAGCAGTCGTATTCCAAAGTGTTTTCACACTAGCTTCAGTACAATCAGTTCCATCTCTTTTTTTCATGTTAAAACCATAATCTTCAAAAATTTTTGCTATAACTTGTTCAGAAGTATCCTTTTCTAACGTATAATTACGTGCGTCCAGAAACATTCTAAACTGTTCCCACGCAGACTTTTTTCTCTTCATTGTATTTCGCGGTATACTTTGCTTAATTGTACTCTCTATTTCATTTATTGAATTATTTCCAAATCTTGTATTATCCATGTTAATAATACTTATTTAAATTTTTGAAACAGTTTTAATAATTTTTAGGCAGTTAAATAAATAAATAAACAACTTAGTTTCCTTAGAAACCACTAACAAATATTTTATATTGAATTTTATCACAGAGTGATAGAATTTTATACACATAGATTTGATATATTAAACGTAAAAAAATTGCCGCGACAAGACAAAAAATTGCCAGTTCAAAACCTTCAAATTTTGTCAGTTATCAATTGACTTTAGTGAAATAGTCTCTTTAATTTTCTTCCCGTGGAGTGGTCAGTAATGTCGAATAATAATCTCCGGTTATTGTTCTACCCTTATCCAAAAAAATCAATCATTATTACTCCATGGCAATCCCAAAAAACTGAAGCAAGAACTTTTCCAGCAGATTTTTGCACACGAAACTTCGAAACTTCTCAGGTCTTGGAGAGGAAGAAGGACATTGATCTCCAAGGGTATTAAGCATACCTTCGTAAATCTGCTTACCTCCAATTTTCCCGATTTTCCCAATTTCGATGGACATCTTTTCTCTTTTATTTTATTGCGTATCTCTGGTTCACTTTTTTAACGTCCAACTTCACACTGACACTTCTAATGAGTTATTGTATACATTCTCGTATATCCAATTTTGTAGCAAGCTTAGTAAGTGATTAAAATACATTTTTTTAGGACGTTACGACGCTCTCCATAAAATCGAAGTAGAACCAAACAAAATCACGGAACATTACAAAGATAGAGATGATAAACTTTACTTCAGACAAGTTACATACGACACCGGAGAAGATCCACAAGCCAAAGCGGGTCCCTCTTATAGACGTCCCATTTTAAAAGTAATTCAAAAATTTGAAAGGGACGAAAGTAAATTCTCCCACGAAGATATAGCTACTAGAGAGTTTGCTATTGTAGAACGAGAGATTAAGATTAAATTCCATTATGGGAAAAATAACGTAACTGCTTCTACGAGAGTTTTTATGAAGCCTCCAATATCTGAGATTGGAGGTGAAGAGTTGGTTTTTGATCCCGAATTAACCTACGGTTATCAAGCGGAAATTGGAGTGAAACGACCGAGACAGTTAACGCTTTATTTGATGTTTGAAGAGCAGTTGAAGGAAGAGGTGAAAGTTATTAATAATATACGCGAGGTTAGAGTTCATATAATAATATTTTTGGTGTGCATCATAAAATAGGATGCAGACGTATCTTTCGTAGCGTCAATGTGTCTTACGTCTTTTTCTTTGTCCCATCAGGTCTGTACTTTGTTGTTTACAGTCAATTATTATTTATAAAAAGTGAATATTAATCTTGTTGTTATATTTATTTAAATAATGCAAAAATAAACCTAGATACACGAAAAAACATCAGTATTTTGAAAATTTTCAAGTATTTTCAGCTAGAAGAAGAAGCTGGTAATTATTAATTTCAAATCCTTTTCGAATTTTTCTGAATACGATCCTGATGATTTTGTTTATCAAATATAAGGTTAGCTATATGTCAAAATAGCCGAATATATCTACGTCAAAAACGATGACGCACACCAAGAAAGCTATTGAATGTACTATAGTTGGATTATGGAGATTTAGATTTATTTAATTTAAGGTCGAAGCTCAAATTTCGGAATTTTTACTGATAAGGGCTAGAGAGATGGCGTTTTCAAAATTGGACGTACCCTTATTTAATGTAGAACAAAACGCTGAAAGTAGACAGGCTATGTTGGATAGAGAAGAACAAGCCAGAGCTTATAAAGAAAAGGAAATTGAGGAAGATGTTGATTATTTTGCTCCCTATTTGGCAAAATTAGGTAATAGGCCAGTTGCTCATATTAGACCTAAAGTACAAGTAATTAGCAACATTTCTACGAAAACCTCATTAAAATTACTCCAGTTTTATAAAAGTTACAGTACTTAATATACATTGTGGAAACCACTTATGGAATAAAATTCTTTATGTCATCATTTTAGAAAATTATAAAAAATGCCGAGACACGTCAACTTTTGAATTGAGTTGTGCGTTATGTAAACATAAATTTAAATGTACAGGGTGATTCACGCAAGTATGCCATAGTCGGTGTTGTTTTTTTTTAATGAAACACCCTGTATATTTGCATATTTTTGAAATCCTCTTAATGAACCGATTCCAACAAACTAAACAATGTATGGTCAATTATGAATTATACAGGGTGAAATTTTAAAATTAATAATTTATTACACTTGAAATATTGGTACTTTTTTGAATTGGCTAAATATGGATTTATCAAAAATCTAAACCAACTAATTATTATACGTATTTGTATATTAAACAAAACCTGCTACGCCCATGAATTTTATCATAAATACCTAAAAATTGCCTAAAAACGCCAATAATTAGACAAAATCGGTAAATAATGTGGATTGTTTTCTATTCTGTCAGTTGTTGATGTGTTGACAGTTTATACTAAAAACGTAAAATCCTTGTCAAACACTCTTGCCTTGTCGACATAACAATGAAATATTTAACTGAGACTCACCGAATTGAGATTTTAATGATGATCGGGTACGGGGATAACTGCAGAAGTCAGGTTGAAGTGGCAAACTTATTTAATCACAGGTATCCCGAATTGCCTAATATTTCACAAAGTACTGTGTCTAAAATTCATGCACAATTCAGAGAACTTGGACATGTCAAACCATTGAAAAGAAAACCACACTTCGTTGAAGTTGATGTGAAAGTGGATATTTTGTTAAGTGTCGAAGAGAATCCAACTTCAAGTACACGTCAAATTGCCCGTGAAAATAATGTTAGTCATACAACTGTTCTAAGATGTCTTTATAAAGAAAAACTTCATCCCTACAAATTAACTTTTGTGCAGGAGTTAACAGAAGACGATCCAGATCGTAGAATGGATTTCTGCGAAAGATTGATGAATAAGCTGAACAGAAATGAGATAGCTCTTGGTACCATTCTTTTTTCTGACGAATCAACATTCACATTGAGTGGAGAGGTAAACCGACAGAACTGTAGATATTTGTCAGCAGAGAATCCTAATTGGATGTGTGAGACACATACTCAGTACCCTCAAAAGGTGAACGTTTGGGCCGGTATCATAGGCGACCATATTATTGGTCTTATATTCATAGATGGAAATTTGACAGCTGAAAAATATTTAAATATGCTTAGAAATGAAGTTTTTCCTGCGTTGGCAAACTTATATCCCAACGCAATAGATCCTAGCTTACCGAATGAAAATGTTTGGTTCCAGCAAGACGGGCCAACACCCCATTATGCTTTAATGGTAAGAACTTATTTAGATGAAATCTTCCCCAATAAATGGATTGGACGAAGAGGTACTATTGAGTGGCCAGCTAGATCGCCAGACCTTACGCCGTTAGATTTTTTTCTGTGGTGTTATCTCAAGAACAAAGTATATGCAACACAACCAACTAGCATTGTAGACCTCAAAGACAGGATAACTACAGAAATACGGAATATTTCACCTCAAACTTTAAACAAAGTTAAGGAGGAGTTCTATAGGAGACTGTGCTATTGCCAACAACTAGGTGGAGAACATTTTGAGCATTTATTTTAATGTATTAAAATCAAAACACTTGCAAAACACTTCCTCAACACGGTGGTTATTTTTATTTTTCTCCACCTTCCTCTCAGCGCGAAATATTAAAAAATTTCGAAAAAAAAAAGTTTTTTCAATTTGGTAAATCGATAGACTGGTAAACCTTTTTTTATATCAATCTACATACTTCAATGTACTTATGAAAAAAAAATCAGCCGTATTGCTAATTACTTGTAGTTGTTGTTACCCTATAAATAAACAAATAATTTCCAACACAAGTCCAATATTTATTATCTTTATCTAATTTTAGGTGGTCCAGCTCATCTAACAGTTAAACAAGCTCGAGAAGCGAGAGATTGTTGCTTAAACGAATTCAAAGATCTTCTTGTAAATCGAGCAAACGTAATCCAAAAACATTACGAGAAAATGAGCGACAAATTGCAAGCTAAAAAACTATATTACACCGCCACCCACGATATGTTAACCCCTGCAGAAGAAGCTGATTATTTCCTTGAAGTTAACGATATAATGACAGTTATGAAGACGTTACAAATGAGGTTGTATCGACACAAAGAATTAGCCGCGGTTCGATATAAAGTTATGGTCAATTATTTAAGCCATCATCCTATGTTGAAGATTTTGTATCAAAAAAGAAGAAAATCTAGATAGAAAATCGAAAATATCTTCCAGCCAAAAACGCACTCCCTTTTTAGTTTCGAATTAACTCGGTAGATCAACCGTATAATCAAGTTAAATGTGAAGTTGACGGCGACTGGGGAATTTTCTTTGTCCAGTTGTCATACTGTCATGCTATTGTTTGTTTGTCACTCATTCTGTACCCGGCATAACACCCTTTAAAAATCGTATAAACGAATTATTAAAGCTTTAATAACCTTTTGTAATGTTTGCGGAGAAAAAAAATCGTTTTATTCACACTTTTATTTCAAAAACAGAGCTTCAATGACGTTTTCAGTGGAGCACTATCAAAAATCGTATAATGGGATCATTTACATGTTTTTATTTTATTTTACCATTAGGAAGAGCACATCATTTTGAGGCCCTGTGCAAAAAATTAGACGTCAGCGAGTCTCCTAAGTCGCCTAAAAAAATTATAAACATTTTAAACAGCGCTTCTCTCCGAATTTCAGACGTGACATTTTTATTTTTCATCATACTTGCCGGAAAACAGCCAAAAACGATGTGTCACATAGTATAAAATTATAATTTAATAAACTCGTGTTTTTTATCAAAAAACCTCATAATCAATAGCATAGTCTTCGCCCCGCTACGTTATGCTTGTTTAATTCTATTGACATGAAATTTTCAGAATCATATTTTTATCCTTAGTACTTTGTTTTCTGACAGTTAAAAATGATTTAAAAATTTCAGTAAACGAGCCCATTGAAAACAAGATTTTTCATGTAAACTCCAATTTCTAGGATTGTCCGTCAAACTGATCTATTTGGCAACGTTGTATAGCAAGAATATCAATTTTATATAAACTTTTTCCACAAAACATCGTATGCCAGAGAAGTTAAACGTTCTTAGAAGGTTCCAACAGAATTATTACTCAAGCTCAAATTTAAAGTTACGAATAAAAACATTTTATTAAAATACTATTTATTCTTATTATATACACATGTTTAATTTAGGTACTTAGGTAAATTATAGTAATTTTTATTCCCATTTTACTCAACTATAAAGACTTGTATGATCAGTAGAGCATTTCTTTAAAATTTCGTTGTGTCTAAGCTGTCTTCAACGTGAACATAACATTTTTGGGTCATTAATGTGTCAAAACAGTTTGTATTACTATTAAATTTGTTAGACTATTTCGCCATGAAGAAAAAGAAGAATTTGACGGCATGGAGTAGGTTAGGTTAGGTGTGTGGTGAGTGGGTCTGTAAGGCTGCCTTGTACGGAGTAACAGGGACCTACATAGTATTGACAACTGACATTTCTTACAACTTATTTCATATAATTGTGATGACGTTAGACTCAAGAATTACTAAAAGAGATATATTGAAAGGTGTTCACTAATTTCTTGTGTACAACTACACATTTTATCAAAATAAAGAATCTATTTTGTATTTTTGTTTTATTAAAGTTTCCGTTAACGTAAATATAGCCACGGTGAAAAGAAATTTAATGTGTATTTTGCTTGAAGCCTCGGAAACCTGTCAGATGTTTGTCGGTAACGGTTCAAATGATATGTAATTAGATGAATTCTTTATGCAAATGGATCATTTGCTCAGTTTACAATTGATGGTTGGGCATTTCGTGAAAAAGCACCCCTTTTCGACCACAACCGGGCGTAGCAAACGATGGAAATCTCTCGTTAATGATTTTTTAATGAATACTTTTTATTATATATTAAACTCGCTTAAAATAAACCGAAAATCGTGTCTATATTGGACCAATTAAAGGAGTGATGAAGGGGTGGGGTGGAGAATAATTTTGATGAGGAACTTAGACTGTTCCGTACTACAATAAGTCAGTCTCATTTGACAAGCTTGGCCATACTTATCAATTGAAAATGACATTATATACAGGGTGTCCCACGACGAGTTAAAACTATATGTATATGGCAAAATACTTATAGTAAAATCATGAAAATGAATCATAAAATGAAAAATTTTTCAACATAGATCCAAGTACGTCTGACCTTGCTAAAAGCAACCGAACAGAAACCATTTTCATATCTTTAAGGGTATCCTCTTAAAAAAATAATTTGTAAGGGTCTGCAACCGTCAAATTTTTTACAAAAAAATTAATAACTCAAAAAATATGCATTTTTCGAAAAAAGTTTTCGGACAAAAGTATACTAAAATTTTACGTAGATTTTAAAAATGTATTAATATACAGGGTGTTCCATTTAAAAGAACAAAGTTACAGTCGACTTCCGGTAGAACCGGAAGTCTGCCATTTTTGAAAATATTTTAGTTGAAAAGATCGCATCCGAAAACCGAAACGTAGAAATTTTCATTATTTTACTATAAGTATTTTGCCATATACAGATAGTTTTAACTCGTCGTGGGACACCCTGTATATATAGGGCCCCCTCATCTATAACTGCCCCAAAATGAAAAGCTGGACGCTTTGTATACAAAGTTTCAAAAGATTCAGAAAAGTAATCAAAATTAAAATACCATCTATAAAGTAATAAACATTTTCAAAGATAATTTTATTCTAAATTTAGTCCACTTAGTATTTAATAATTGTGAAGCAAATTTGAAAAAACAGTAGAATATCCATTTTTATAGAGATAAGTGTGCTGTGCTGTTAAAAACAATTTGAACAAACTAATACCGTAGCAATGAAATTTATCAGTGGGTTTACGATAATTTTAACATTATTTGGAAGTCTCAAGGCAGCTGAAAATACTTTAATTGCCGTGAATTTGGTGAGTTTTAAAAAAAAAATTTAAATTAAAATATGTCATGATTTATTATTACTTATCTAATAGAAAACCTTCAAGATATACCACGTGGTTCAATTTTAGAGTACTGATAAGAGTATTCACTGATATTTATGCTAAAATTGTTACTTATACAGGGTGAAACACTGAATGAAAGTAGAAGTGATCGGTTTCTGCAATTTAGACGCAATTTTTTTGAATTTTTGTCTTCATTTTCGAAGCACATGGTATTTTAACTATACAGTGCTATTCAAAAGTCCCCTCCCCCCCTCGTATCTTTCGAACGGCTACACTTACTTTAATAAAATTTGGAGGGTGGAAATAAAGTGTTGTAAACTTCTCTACGAATGGTAACAGGTGACGTAATAGTAATAGATTACGTCACAGTGCCACTCTGGCCAATAATTTTAAACAGGACCTTATGGCAAGTGATATCTCGTTTGGAAGGCATTGATGTTGGCTACATAGCCATATTAATTTTGTTTGGGTTTAAACTAATTTTGACGGATACGAGGGGGGGAGGGGACTTTTTAATAGCACTGTATATTCGGTACACTGTAATAAAACTAAATAGACGTTTTTTCAATTTTTCAGATTTTCCGACATGGTGATCGATGTCCTGAAAAATCTAATTTATACGAATCTAGTCCTTATTACAACGAATCATATTTTAAACCGTACGGTTTTGGACAACTCACTAATGTGAGTTTCTATAAGTAATTAGAGTTCATACAATAACCTTTTAGGTGTGCTACATCGATTGTTAATGCCCTTCTAACACATTACGTTGGAAGAAATGAAAAAAAGGCAGGTCTGTGATTAATCCTAATCAAAATGTCACAATAATGAGCCGTTTAAATTTATTACAAACGTTTACCCTAATATTTGACTTAAAAAATTTGATTAATTGATGTTTAGATTACGCACAAGCGAGACCTATCAATCAGGAGATTTTACACCATTCAAAATAGGATGCAGACGTGCTTTTCGTAGCAGCAATGTGTCAGGTCTGTACTGTATTGCCTTTTTCTCCATTTCTTTTTACGGACATTAACAATCGATGACACACACCAAAAAGGCTATTGAATGAACCATACCTATCAAGTTTCTTAAATTTTTCATAATTTATTTTTACTTTTACAGAAAGGAAAGCTAACAATTTACAATTTAGGTAAAGAAATCAGGGAGCTTTACAAAGAATTCTTAGACGAAGCATACAACGTGGAACTTATCGAAGCCACAAGTAGTGATTTTAACAGAACTAAAGCGTCCTTGCAATTGTTTTTAGCAGGACTTTTTCCCCCAACCAATGAGTTGATATGGTTAGAAGGATTCAACTGGCAACCCATTCCGTATACGTATAAAGAGCGAACTATAGACGAGGTTTTAATATACAAAAATATATTTTCAAATTTCTTTTTTTATACAATATGTCCCCCTAAGTTGGAATCATATTGAAATTTTTTTTTATTATTAATTTTAGGGAGAAAAGTTATTCTTCATAAAATGTTTTGCATCATCTAAAACATAGAATATAGTCATCAAATTTCAACATTTTTTAGTCGTATACGAGGTTTGTTAAAAAATTTGAGTCTCACTCAAGAGAAAAGTACCTTTAAATTTGACAATATCGAAAATTGTTAGGAGTTAGGAGCTCCGAAAACGACTGAAAAATTGATGCAAATAAATAAATAAACTTTTTATTGAAACGCCACAAAAGTACTGAAAAAAAATTTCTAGGAACATTCAGGACCTTCCCAGACTCCATTTGAAAAAAAAGGTAGAACGTGTCGCGGGACACACGGTAGGAACTTTAGTTCCTTTTAAGCAAAAGTTATGTAATACATCTGACGTTATAGATAAACAATTTGCATATTCTTTGGTGGTTGAGTAGTAAGCACACCAGACTCTCACGCGGTAGACCCGGGTTCGATTCCCCGCGAGGAATTTTTTTTATTGTTAATTTTATTTTTAAATAATTATTCTGCTTGATATTAATAACGACAACAGGTAGACGTTTGAAATATTTAGCAGAATATTCATTGTTATTGATAATGGTACGGTACCCTCCATGAGGGAGTCCGACTGGCATTATACAAATTGGACATTCGTTTACCACAAAATTAGTGGAAACATAAAATTGAATTGTTAAATTTTTAATTTGAAGTTATATTACAGTTTATAGAAATTTTTATTTTCTAGATTTTTTCCTAAGTGGGTCGTAGAAAAAATATGCTGCTCGACTCGTGTGGATTGTCCATATCGCACTTGAACGATTCTTGAACGATTCATCTTAGTCCTCGTGCGATATCCACACTAGTTGCACAAACTACAATTTCTTTCAAAATATGCCCTTTTACATTTAAAAACTACCTGCCAAATGTCAAATCAATTTATCCATCCATTTTAAAGTTATCGAATTAAAACATTCAAGTTTTCAAAATTTCAACACCCTGTATTTCGAAAAGTAGCTAGACCCCTTAATCGCGAAAAAAAAATTATGGAAATAATAGTAAAAATTTATCCGAAATTCAAGTAGATCACTAGCATTGCGAATACCAGCTTTGCATAGAATTTCAATATAGCATCGGTGGTTCAGTGGTTAGAATGCTCGCATTGCACGCGGGCGGCCCGGGTTCGAATCCGGGCATGAGCATATTTATTATTATGAATCGCTGCTTCGTAAACGAGAGAGAGACTAAGGAGGCACAAGCACGCAAAAGCAAGGCACATAAAGAAGCAATGTAACATAACGCAGCGTAACGTAACGCGTAACGGTCAGATCTTTTGCGTCGCGACCCCTGGTCGCTCAAACATAACCTGGCGTAAAGAACTAAAGTTCCAACAAGTGATAATAAACCATTTAAAATAAATAAAATGACAATGATTTAATGGAAGAGGCCAAAATATTGGGGAAAAATAACATTGGCCACTTTTTGCAATGTCCTCGACGGGCGAGAAAGGGGTTTAAGGTACGCATATTGATACCTACGGATATTCCTATTACAATAAACTTTAAATCATCGAAAAATATTAATTTTTGACCGAGTTATGGAAGAATTTGTCCACCGGTTTACAAGTTAATTTTATAGACGGTATCATTTATAGAGGTAGTGCAGCCGCGTAGGCGAGGGGACGTTTGGATGCGATTATCTCGAAAACTATTGCATTCTGGAAAAAAATGATAGGGACCATTTTTATAGATAATTTAACGACCTTTTTACATGAACAAAAATTTTCCAAACTGCATATTTCGGGAGATAATGGCGGGAAACCGTTTTTTGGGGGGTTAGGGGCCACTTAGGGCCCTTAGCTGAGGGGCAATCTTGGAGTACTTTTTCTCCCTTTGAAGTACCTGTCAAGACCTACAAATCAAGCCAAAAAAATTATTGGATAAATATATTGATAGGTTTTCCCCCTTCAGTTACTGGACTAAAGAGATAAATGTTCATTCAAAATAGAAACATTAGTAAAAAATAAAATAATCTGAAGTTTCAATTTAAATGAATGTTATTACATATTTAACCGTAATTTTTAATTTTGATCAATTTTTTTTAGTAACATTTTTCGATATTGTCAAATTTAAAGGTACTTTACCCTTGAGTGAAACTAATTTTTTACAAACCTCGTATACGACTGGAAAATTTTGATATCTGATGACTGTACTCCAAGTTTTAGATAACGCAGAACTTTTCATGAAGAATAACTTTTCTTCCTAAAATTAGTAATAAAAAAGTTTTCCATGATTCCAACTTATGGGGACATATTGTATATAATTTTTTTTAGGAACTCTTCGCTTTTGGTTGTGAAAATTGGGATTTGCATTTAAATGAATATCTAGGAACGCCAGAAGGATCGAAACTCATGGAAAAATATAAGAGTTTATTCGATTATTTAACAGAGCATACGGGGGAGGTATATAATGATGTGTTGAAGGCTTATTTTTTGTATTTTGGGTTTGAGATGTTGGTAAGTGAAAGACTATTTTTTCCACAGTAACTACCAATATATTATCGAGGATTTGAAAGCAGAAAATAAAAGAGAAAATAGTCAATATACAGAATTGCGAAAAAGCTTATCAAACCGTGCTGTTTATACAAGAAATATGAGAAAAACAGCTTGAAAGAAAGAGAAAGAATAATTATGCGCACGCATCGAGGAATGTACTTAGTTCCAGAGGCTGGCTGAATGTTGATATTTTCCTTGTACTTGTATAATTAGTACGGTTCGATAAGCTTTTTCGCAATCTGTATGTACGAACAGATTTTACCGATGTTTTTCAATCCAATCTGTACAGCTTGTAAGCTACCAACATATTTTGAATTAATTTTAGGAACAACTTAACTACTCTTTACCGGATTGGTCGGAAGAAATCTACCCAGAGACTCTTAATCAAGTCGTAATGGACTATTACGACATGATAACTGCAACCCCAACGCTAAGGCAGTTGACTGGAGGTGAATAATTTGATTTTTTTCAATAATTTTAATAGAAAAAACTGGTTTATTTTTGCAGGTTATCTTTTAAAGCACATTTTGGAAGATGTGCAAAAGAAAATCGTTGATGAAAGTCCATCGAAAAAGATGTTTATATGGAGCGCTCACGAAAACAACATTATGGCTATATTGAAAGTAATGAAATTGTGGGAAGGGAATCAAACTATTAAATATGGGAGCTATGTGGTATTGGAACTTCATTATATTGACGATGTATTTGGGTTTAAAGTAAGTTGTTGACAAAAATTGACATTTATCTATAACCAGCTTTAAAATTAGTTATTTAAGAACCAAAAAAAGTGTGTGAAATCATACGTTATACATACTGTAATGTTTTTCTTATTTATTTAAACAGTTTTCACCGTGGGATAAAATTATACACTCACTATGGCTAATTACTATTGAATTATTAAAGAAACACTTACACACTATGATAAACTTAATTTATATACACACTACTTAATGTCTATTAATTTATCTACACTCGGTATAATAATTGTCCTAATTTATCTTCAACACTATTTATATTCACTTTCTGTTCACTCACTGTATACTGAAACTGTTTACTGATTCACTGTATACTGAACAACTCCTCCGAGTCACTCGAAAACCCGCGTATATATAGTGCCTCGAATCTCTAGCACTTTCTTGAATTCACCGCCTTGTACGCTGTTTGAGAACAGTCTCGAACATTACCTGTTCGAGAACCTTTCTAGAAAGGTCGCATTCATAGTTTGCGACAGGACCGGCTTCAGAATCAGTGGGTTCGTAACAATACGTTAAAAAGCGTGCGTAAATGAACAACGCTTTTCATAATAATATGGGACTTTCATTATAACAACCAAAAGCGTGCGTGCTTTTTAAATGGGGTTTTCATTTTAACACTCTTTTTTAGGTACGTAATTATCTAGTTGCCTTGAATTTAGTCGTTTGTCGTACATAAACTTTTTGTGCTGTCAGTAAATTTGACAGAAGTGTCAGACATACTGAAGATGGCTTAATAGCCGAAAGCGCTTTGCAATTTTAAGTAAAAAATTTTTACACAGAATACAACAATGTTTTCTTGACTTAATAGTGAAAAATATTTGTTACTTTAAAAAAGACAAATTACCCAATGTTATAATTAGTAATTTAAATAATTGTCCTCTTTTTATTGTAAATATGAATTTAAATAATTAGAATTCGTTGTGTATACAGGCTGTCCCATGACGAGTTAAACTATCTGTATATGGCAAAATACTTATAGTAAAATCATGAAAATTGCAGACCCTAAATTATTTTTTTACAAGGATACCCTTGAAAATATGAAAATGGTTTCTGTTCGGTTGCTTTTAGCAAGGTCAGGCGTATCTGAATCTATGTTGAAAATTTTTTCATTTTATACAGGGTGTGTATAAAAAGTGTTCAAAGTTTAACTTCATAAATATCAAATTTCTCTATTTTCTTAAATAGAACCACCCGGTTTATTCCATTTTAATGCATTCAGGGGTAAAAAATAAGGCAAATTCATGTTTATTTTCCTATACCTAAACCTTACCGTTAACCAGATATTGAATGTTTTCAGGTTTTCTTCAAAAACGATAATGGTGTGCAGCTATTGAAAATACCAGGTTGTGAGGATTTTTGTCCTTTGAAGGATTTCAAGCAGATCGTTCAAAATGATATACCTGATAGTATATCGGTTTGCAGAGGAGAAAAAAGTAAGTAAAGTCCTTTTTCCTACGATCACATAGGGAAGTGACATATATCGCATTGTCTAGTTCTATGGAGAGTGGCCTTTGTTCATACGCGTACGGATAAAAAAGCTGTCAAATGAATTTTTGATCAAGATTGACCACTGGCAAGCTGTCAAATATATACTTTTCAATTAGATTTACCTATTAGTCCAGTAAATGAAGGCGAAAAATACCGTCAACATGGGCATCTGGTCCAGCAAGAAACATTTTTTTTTCAATTTGAAGGTAATAGTAGGTACATTGAACCCCCAAAATGTCAGGTGCCTGAAATTTGTGGGAGGGTCGGAAAATGGCTCTAGAGATCCCGAAAATCCGTTTTCCGCCGATATCTCCCGAACTTTTCCCGAATTTTTCTACAGGAATGAACAATATTTATCAAATCATTACATGTCATTTCACCCACAACAATATTAATGATCTTAATTAAAAATGGTCAGGTACCTGACATTTTGGGAATTTGATGTGCCTACCATAACCTGCAAATTAAAAAAAAATTGCTCTTGCTGGACCAGTTGCCCATGTTGACATCTTCGTTTACTGGACTATATGTAATATCTAAATTTTGAAGCGATCTATTTGAAAAGTGAAACTTTTGTCATTTTCTCGATTAATAAAAAATTAGGACGTGGTCGAGGATCGAACCCGATGTTGTACCAACTAATCCAAATCACCTGTTATAATAATAGGAAAATGTAATCATCTTGAAAGGTATTCATGATAAATATGTATGAATTATGAAGAACAATAATAATTTCAATTTCTATAATTATCCAACCAATTAATAATTGTAATAACCTACCTATATAATCTAGTTAAACTACCTGAATTTTTGTCACTATTTATAGCTATTGTTAATTTAAAAATTAATTATGTTGACTTTAATTGTAACATTTTGTATTAATATGTCAGATGTTGATTACACATTATTTGGTGAAATTATCACGTGATCGTAGGAAAAATACTGTTCATGAATCGTGCGAGTGATTTTTCACACTCGTGTGAATGTCGCACTCGGTTCATGCCTCGTTCTACAATATTTCCCACTCGTGTTAAAAATGTCACTTTCCGCACACGTTATGTAATATACTATATCTGTTACCTTCTTATCAATAATTTTTAATAAATCTTATCAATATCACTTTAATACGCAATAACTCAATTTATTTAAACTTGAAACTTGTTCTAGGTTCATCTGTAGGCGTAGTACCTAGTATGGATTACAAAATTTTTGTTTATTTCTACTTAATATTCAAATTTATACAATAAAATGTACTAAAATTTTAACATAAATAATTTTTTTTTCAACCCAATCTCAAATAACACTGCGTGTTTTTCCGAAAATTTGTTGAAATCACTTATGAATGTTCCGATGTAAAGAATGTCCTTCCCAAAATTGCAACTGGCAATTTCTTGATTTAGACAACAAAGTATGCGCTGAGAAGAGGCGTGGCGAAACTCTTTTAAATACCAAAAAAAGGTCTAAAAGTGTTGTTGATGTTACCGGTCCATATCGCCGCATGTCGACTAGTTGGCAGTTAACCACATGACAATTATTAATGTTCGAGACAAATTATAATTAGCAGAAAATCAGTGGCGTTACCGAAACAATATATTTAAGGGATTATCAAAAATTTAAAGGTCACCAACCATATGTATCAAATCAGAAGATACAGAG
Source organism: Galerucella calmariensis (assembly GCA_910591675.1). Lineage (NCBI taxonomy): Eukaryota > Metazoa > Arthropoda > Insecta > Coleoptera > Chrysomelidae > Galerucella > Galerucella calmariensis. The sequence goes on from CAJUYG010000780.1 coordinate 104,898, forward strand.
GTTACCAAAATGTGAAATAATCGAAATAATCCATCAGATTAAGTACCATTTTTGTTTGCTTGAGAATGCAAAATACCGGAAAATTGCTTCTTATTATTCATATTGTCACTTTGAATTGTCAAAGTGACATAACTGACATTTAAAAAAAAAGGTAGAACGTGTCGTAGGACACACGGTAGGAGCTTTAGTTCCTTTTAAGCAAAAATTTTGTAATACATCTGACGTTATAGATAAACAACTCGCATATTCCTCGGTGGTCGAGTAGTAAGAAAACCAGACTCTCACGCGGTAGACCCGGGATCGATTCCCCGTGAATAATTTTTTTTAATTGTTAATTTTATTTTTAAATAATTATTTTGATTGATATTAATAACGACAACAGGTAGACGTTTGAAATATTTAGGAGAATATTCATTATTATAGATAATGGTACGGTTCCCTTCATGAGGGAAACCGACTGGCAACATCTACTTATAACAGCATCGTATATTTAAAAAGGGAAACCGTAGCATTATACAAATTGGACATTCAAGAACTCTACGTTTACCACAAAAAAATTAGTGGAAACATAAAATTGAATTGTCAAATTTTCAATTTGAAGTTATATTACAGTTTATAAAAATTTTTATTTTCTAGATTTTTTTCTTGAGTGGGTCATAGGAAAAATATGCTGTTCGACTCGTGTGGATTGTCCTTATCGCACTTGAACGATTGAGCACTCGTGCGATATGGCCATCATATCCACACTAGTTGCACAAACTACTATTTCTATCAAAATATACCCTTATACATTTAAAAACAACCTGCCAAATGTCAAATCAATTTATCCATCCATTTTAAAGTTATCGAATTAAAACATTCAAGTTTTCAAAATTTCAACACCCTGTATTTCGAAAAGTAAATGTGCTAGACCCACCCCTTAATCCTCATATCATTTTGTCCAATTTTACGAGAGGAATCTACATGCAAACGTTGTAATTACCCTTAACGTTCGAGATGCTTATACCATTTTTTGCGCGATCGTATTGAAATAAATTCCGAATAAAATAATTTAAATTTCTTCAAAATGAACGAAATGCCAAAAGTGACATTTATTCTTCTCGATCAGTTTAAAATATATTTTGCATTTTGGTGAAATTGTTTTTATGCTATTTATTACTTTTCGACGTCTGAACGGTAAGTAAATCACTTACCGACGTGTTAAACTTAGAAACCAGTAAACACATCCTACCGTCCTAACAACCGATTCTGTAAATAAACATTAAAGATTAATCGCGCAAAAAAAATTATGGCAATAATAGTAAAAATTTATCCAAACAAATTCAAGTAGATCACCAGCACTGCGAATACCAGCTTTGCATAGAATTTTAATATAGCATCGGTGGTTCAGTGGTAGAATGCTCGCCTTCCACGCGTGCGGCCCGGGTTCGATTCCCGGCCGAAGCATATGAATCGCTGCTTCGTAAACGAGAGAGAGAATGAGGAGAGAGCACACGCACGCAAGCAATGCACATAACGAAGCAACGTAACATAGCGTAACGTAACGGTCAGATCTTTTGCGTCGCGACCCCCGGTCGCTCAAACATAACCTGACGTAAAGAACTAAAGTTCCAAAAACTTCGCTGGTGAAAGACTACATATCCTTTTTTCTGCCGTCAAAATTGCATAAGTCTGTCTTATTCAACTTACGGATTTTATTTGTAAGTCATGATTAAACGCAATAGAAGAAAACAAAAACAGTGAGTATGTCTTTGTAGAATCATCGTATGACTGCATTTGACCGTATTTAAAATAAATCCGGCTGGAGATTTAGAAAAAAAATGCAAATTAACAAATAAATTTCTGTATTTTTTGAACGTAATAATTTTCCCAACAATATAGAATTCTTCTCTGAACTATTTCAACGAAATTAAAACGAAGAGCTGGTAATATTTTGTTCTATTAACTGCTAGATAATTATGCTATTCAACTGGGCGTACCAAAACCATCAACTTCAAAGATAAGCAGATGTTATTTTCGGATATATACAACTGAGGAATGAAAGCCAAATGTTTGTCATGCCCAATGTATTTCGCTTTATATTAGCCGTGAAAATTCTAATTGAAATTTTCGAAAAATATCACACTAGATACATTCCAATTAACGGAAAAAGTTTCAAAAGAACACCTAACGCTTTCCGACTTGATATTTATCCTGAACTAATTTTATCTTACAATATAAAAGTCGTAAAAGTAACTGACTTTAATGAAATACTTGTATTTTTTGAATTACTTATCGTTTTTCTTATAAGATTGTGCAAAATTTTGATAATTACGATTAAAATGTATGCCTTAGAAATGTTAAAATTCACAAGATGTTGCATGTAAAAATTCAATACCATTTAATTTGTGTACGTAAAATACTTGTTTTTGACCATTATCATGGAATATCTACGATTTTCCATGAACTCATGCTCTAAGTGTACTACATCGTTTGAAAGTTTATTGATTGTACTAATAAATTGTAAAAATACTTATAGGGTGATTGATTTAAAAATGTTGAGATATTGCTTGATTTGCGTTTTGTTTTACCCTGTATTAAAGAAGCCACAGATAAAAAAAGTAATTAATACTGAGTACAGCCAATGATGTGTGTATGACATTTGAATACAAAAAACTGTTGATTTATTTTAATTTACTGTTTTGCAGAGTGTTAAAGAGGAGGTCTTTTTTGCTAATAATTGGCCATATCTTTGTAAAACACCCTTATAATTCATAATATATTAGAGTGCTATATTTTTGTAACGCACTCGGTGAGAACTTTTCGATTCTTGAACAAAATATAGTACGTTCCATTTAAAAAAATGTAAGTTTGTGCTACAACGTGGTTTTGAAACACCCTGTAAAATCGAAAGTATTCTTAAAATGTGCCCTCAGTAACTGTATTAGTTCTCACATAATTATAAAGTTCTATCTCTCACCACAACGATGTAATCCTCCGATGTCAGAAGATTGCCCCACCCTGTATTATGTACAGGTTGTTCCATTCGAAAAATCAAAGTAACCGTTACTTTACAGTAGAAGCGGCAACGCCGCATCGTCTGAAATATTTTAGGCGTCTAGATCATGTTCATTTATGCATACTGTCAAATTTTCAGGTTGATCCGTTGTCTGGTTTGCCAGAAACGTCTAATTAAAGCTCATCGTGAAAAGCCCTGTATATTTTTCACAATATTTGTTAAGCTGTTGAATTAACTTAAACAATTCATAAATTGAGTTTAACAATTAAAACTTTGTCGAAACAAGTCATAAAAATAAACAATTATCATTTGAGATTCTTTGGTTTTACTTTTTTGCGTGTAGTTAACATTTAATTTACATTATTTGAACAATTTTCTCAGTGTAACTTGATCCGTTATCTGTCAACGTCAGTCTGAAGGTCACGGAATTTTGCCCCCAACACATCAAAGGATTTACGCCGGCTTTCGTTTCTTGTTTGGCTGGTGTATTCTATGCCCTTATTGTCAACTTTTTTTGGCATGTGTCATATAAATTTTGATATATTTACGTGTTTCAACATATTTTAAAAACATGAGCCACTCAAAATGATGGAACTAAGTAAGATATTTTCAATAAAATCCATAAAATTTGCTTTTTTTTGCCGAAGCTTCCCTACACAGTGTACAAATAAAAAGTTCAATAATTTCTTCTATAGTTGTGGTTAAACTTTTTACTCTTTGTAGCGGAAACACCTACCGAGGAGTACCAATTGGCTTTAAAAAATTATTTATTGCAAAGCGAAGTGAATTTAGAATGGAAGAAAAGAAGAGCTGTGCCATTATCCGATATACATCAAAGAGGGAGACTTGAATGTAAAAATAATGAATTCGACGAAGCTCACATTAGAATAATGGCTTCTTTAGTACCAGACGAGATCATTTATAATATTGGAGACTATTCAAAAAGAGACATGGATGCTTGCTTATTATTTGGAGACGTTTCTGGTAAAAACTATCTGTATACGGAAAAATACCCATAGTAAAATCATGAAAATTTCTACGTTTGAGTTTTCGGATACGATCTTTTCAACTACACATAGATTCAAAAGTTTTGCATCACCTTCTTCGGATGCGAAGAAATTTTTTTGCGCTAACAATTTTTTGGTGGCTTGTTTATCAATGTTTACCATTCCAATATGTTCCATATTTTTTGCAATATACAGATGTTTACAGTTTTTTTTTGTAAGATAACATTTTTAGTGCGATCATTTTAACATTCAAGGCATTTGATTTCTACGATTTTAATTGCAAACATGAATCGTCAAGTCATTGGCTTTCCGCTTTCGCGCCCAATATAGCACTACCACAGCATTGAGTTTAATAACTGATATACGTCTGACCTTGCTAAATAACTCAAAAAAATGCATTTTTCGAAAAGTTTTCAGACAAAAGTATACTAAAATTTTACGTAGATTTTAAAAATGTGTTAATATACAGGGTGTTCCATTTAAAATAACAAAGTTACAGTCGACTTCCGATAGAACCGGAAGTCTGCCATCTTTGAAAAAATTTTAGTTAAAAAGATCCTATCCGAAAACCCAAACGTAGAAATTTTCATGATTTCACTATAAGTATTTCGCCATATACAGATAGTTTTAACTCGTCGTGGGACACCCTGTATATATTAATGAAAAATCTATTTTAGGTTTTACGGACTTATGCGAAAAATACAACAAATCCGGCAAAGGCGGTCCATCTCGATTGACCCAAGTCTTAAACTCCTACATCGGTGCTATGGTACAAGAAATCCTCTCCCACAGCGGCGACGTCCTAAAATTCTCCGGAGACGCTTTCATAGCGATGTGGAAAGAAACAAACCATCTATCTTTACGTGACGCTGTACACGAAGCGCTAGACTGCGCTTTAGTGATACAAAAGACTTACGGGACTTATCAAACTGATGTAGACGTAATTGTTCGAGGTATACTTCATTCCAAGATATTTCCTTTCAACTTATAGCCACACGTTTGGTTTAATACAATAACACAGTACTTATAAGGCTCAGGATGTGGAGTTTACTCCAGAGCACTAATCCTGAGGATTAAGTGGAGAATGGGAAACAATACCAGGGTCAAAGATTACAGAATAAAATATAAGATGTTTCACTCTAGGGCGGTTTGATTCTAGTTGCTGTCCCAAACGGACGCCGCTCTCATAAATTATGTTACGACTCGCTTTTGTTGTCAATAACAAGATCGGTAGATACCACAACGGTTCGAAGAGCTTATTTTATTTTATGCTATACAGGGGTAATTGGAGAAATATATATTTAAATTAATAGGATTCTTTATCACAAAGGTTTATTTTTAAATGTTAATTATTTCGAAAAATGTTCGGGATATGAATTTGAAAAGGAGTAAAAAATAAACTTGAATTTTTAAAATGAATCAATTCACAGTTTTTATCCAGCATCTTGGTAATTTTGTGATACTTATTGATAATCTAGCAGATATTTATCACAAATTTAATTAAACATACTTATTAGCCACCAGAATAATAGGGCCACTAAATCTTAAATTTTGATCTTTAAAT